>CAEFZP010003075.1:102500-250420 GCA_903064625.1 Mallotus villosus
TGTTATTTCCGGTGGCAAAGAGTGATTGTAAAGAGAGAGTGTGTCGAGCAAAACACGTGTGTGCAAACTCACTGGGGAACACACACAAGGGCGGGAGCACCCTCCTATCACCTCTCAGTATCTCTGTCTGACATTCTTTTCCCCAAATCTTGTGCAACTTAGAAATTCAAATTGAAGCGTGTCTCTGAATCTTCTCTAGTGTATTGGCAGCGTGGTTTTCAGTTTGCATGCTCCCCCTCTCCCCCCCCACCTTCTACCCCCCAGCGATATTCTGTCCACTCTAATATTGTTCAGTCTTCTTCCCATCGATGTCGGAGGCAAACTGGATTGAATTGAAATCATCTTTTCGGCATAAATCTCACAGCACATTTCAATAACAGCGCTTTCTGTGGACTACTTTCTCCACCTTTGTGGAAGAAAGAGAGGGAGATCAATTTGGGAGTCACTTGAAAGAATATTTTATCATGTTTAAAGAAGATTGCAGCTCGCTGCCTGTCAGAGGTTATTGATTCCAGCAGAAATCACAGCGCTGGTCTGTGAAAACGAGGACACACAGGCACACACACACACACACACAAACACACACTCACACACACACACACACTCACGCACACAAACATCATGGGAAACCTGAGAAAACTTATGAGTCTACAGGTTTTGTGCACATTTGAAACCTTCACTCTTTTCTCTCTTTCTCTCTTTTCTTCTCTCTTTATATATCTTTTGTATTGATGGAATGCACACATAAACTCACCACAAAGCAACAAGCGTTCCCGGCACCCTCAGGTTGACGAACGTGCTCTTTCGCCCTCTTGATAAGTCATGGGAAAGATGCAGGGTCTCTAAGGTTGTGCTCTGTTTCACTCTAAGGACCTCCTCATGCAGCTCTAACCAGCTCAGTGGGCCCCACGGTGGAGATGCTAACCCAAGCAGCAGACTAGGCCCTACGGTGCAGTTAGATGGTACACATGGTCCTCACGGTGGAGATGCTAACCCAAGCAGCAGACTAGGCCCTACGGTGCAGTTAGATGGTACGCATCTGGGATGGGCCTAAAGGTTGGGAAGGCGCATGCTCCATGGCTGTGAAAAGGATCCAGACCTTTATGTCTAGGCCCAATTACCACGACGACAAGGCTAAAAGTGCAGGACAATGGTGTATTCAGCTGCCTGAGCGCAGTGGGGATGTGGGCTGCCGGTAAAAGAAATCATCCTCTTTTTTTAGGGAACCTAATGCTCTTTGTCTTAGAGGGAGCCATGTTTGGGGTGGCCCGAGAGGAAAGGCTTTGTGTTAGTTCATGTGTCGGGCGGGGGTTTGATTGACAGCGATTATGGGATGGTTCACATGAGGGCATGGGTGCCTTGGAGAGGGGTTGCCATGACGGGAGGGAGTCTGCCATTCGAGCTGTCTCTGACTCTCAGGCTAGCACACACACACACACAAACAGACACATTCAAGCACACACAATGAACAAATGCTATGGCATGAACCCATCCGATAGTTGCCGCTTGCCAACAGATCGTCTTTGCGAGCATCTGTCACCAAACGCAGAAACGCACACACAAACACAAACAAACACACACACAAACACACACACAAAGCAAAATAGACTTTATTTTTAGTCCCAATATGAGCTTGGAATGAGACGCACACAAAGTGGAACAACCTCGGAGAAGAACAAAACACGAACGAGAGAAAGAAGAAGCGAGAAGATCTTAAGTGGGGGCTGGTGGAGGGGCAGAGAAAGAGAGGGATGAGGGAAGGAAAAGGGGGGGGGGTGACTGTTAAAGAGAGAGCACTGGGGAGGCCAGAGAGAGGAGAGGTGGGAGGAGGATGAGCGAGACAGAACGAGAGCGTGGAGAGGAGAGGAAGAAAGGAGGAGAGGAACAGAGAGAGAGCGCTCGAGAAGCAGGACTCTCGGCCGTAATGAGGCATGGCCGTTAACCTGATTAATTTTTATCAGTAATAAGACTAATTATTTCCTCTCCTTCTTAAACACGCGACAGTAATCCTGTTACAGGGCCTGGTATTTTGGGCCAAGGTTTAATTGGCAATGTAGTACGAGGAGAGGGGGTATGGAGGCCTGGATGGGGAGAGAGAGAAAGAGAACGACACAACAGCAGCTGGAGTTATTTGGGACAGTATTTAATTTTAAGCTCAGGCAGATAGCAAGAAGAGCATAAGCCTCTTTCCGTCGGTTAATTTTTCTGTATGAAATCAATTAAAATGGGCCTCCTCCGCCACCGATACACACTGCTTTGCATAATGGCCCTGGTTGGCTGGTTCGGCGTGACTTGTTGTTGTTGATTTTTTTTTGTGGGGCGAAATCAGCTTTTTTCCTTTTATTTTGTAATTCCTTCTTTATCTTGGAGTGTTAGGGAGACAAATTGGACACTGCCTGTGTGGTGAAGTGTCCAATTAATGAGGCTTGTTTGCAGCAATAAGGTGTTTAAAAAGGCTTGAGGATTGGCTTGGGTCTTTGAGTTTTGTAAGTAAGTCTGTCTTTAATTACCATGATCTATAGGGCCCCACGACGGAGCTATAGACGCCTGATTGGGCCTCACCGTGGAGCTTTATCCAATGAAGCACAGAGAGCCCACAGTGGAGCTCCATCTAATAAGGTACATACTGTGGGCCCCATGGTGGAGCTCCATGCAGTAAAATACATACTGTGGGCCCTACGGTGGAGCTCCATCTAATAAAGTACATACTGTGGGCCCCACAGTGGAGCTCCATGCAGTAAAACACAGAGTGGAGCGCACGGTGGAGTTATACCCAAGAGACCCGAATGGGACCTTAGCAGTAGCAGTTGGTTCCAAACGAACGGGTCCGATCGAGCACCGTGGGGGGCCTTGGAAGTGCACACTCACAGACAGACGCGCACACCTGATACAGCAAACCCCCCACCCCTCCCCCGCCTCACAACAAACGAGCACGTTTAAAAGCTGAATCCACAGCCTCCAGACATATCCCCAACAAACCGACCCTGCCCTCCCGTGACGACGATCACTCTGTTTTGGTTCCTTCCTTCCACTTCCCTCCTTTATTCTCTTCCTTAATAACAAACACACGGGGGCTTCGA
This sequence comes from Mallotus villosus, assembly GCA_903064625.1. Lineage (NCBI taxonomy): Eukaryota > Metazoa > Chordata > Actinopteri > Osmeriformes > Salangidae > Mallotus > Mallotus villosus. The sequence continues at coordinate 105,581 of CAEFZP010003075.1, forward strand.
TGTCGACTCCGGACACCACCACCTCCTGTGATAATTAAAACAGGGCTCCCCAATAAAGTTCACATTGCTGTAACTCGAACCCCCTCCTCCCCCAACGCGCGCTCTTTTCACACACACCTTCTCTTGTCCCCGCCCTTTGCCGAGGGGAACCGGGAGCGGAGTTCAAAGTTCGCCGTGCAGAGTGCCGTGAGGTGGCTTTGATCAGAGGGGTCACTCCTGTTCTGTCTGCGGGGGCAGGGTGGATGAAGGAGAGGCTGCGCAAAAGCCGGTTCGTTCTAGAAGCCGCATAGCCCAACGGATTTATGTCCCAATTAGTTGTCAAGTTAGTGGACATTTCGTGTCCAATACTTCCTGTAAATCTGTGATGACCGTCGGTGGAGAAGAACTGGATGGGGACACCAAATGTGCAGTTTCATGAAGTTTGTAGACACAGTCGTTTACGTTTCTGTCTCGAGTGTGTTAGAGGATCAAGGAGAAATTGACTGAGAATCATCTCTAGTGAGAAGAGGTCAGAGACAGTCCAGTCTCAGTTACTGTGGGATATGGTAGTCTGGTGTCTGTGTCTGTGTCTGTGTGTGTGTGTATTTGTGTGTCTGTGTGTGTGTTTGTGTGTGTATTGGTGTGTGTTTGTTCCGTCACATTTTCCGACATAGGACTTTAACTCTGATGAAAAGACTCCACATCGATACATCTCGAAGGCCGATGGCGGTCTAAGGGTAGTCTGAATGTGTGTGTGCATGCATGAGTGTGTCTGTGTGGTGTCACAACAACCTAAATGGAATCTGATTGGGTCAGTGATGGACACCATATCCTTTTAGAGGCAAAGGAGACTTTCTTGCGGTTCCCCCGTGTTTGTCTTTCTCCATCCGCCTCTCCTTCCTTTCCTTGTTCCTTTCTTGTCCTTTGGGGAGCTGGAGGAGGGCATGGGGGTTGTCCTGAGACGCGTGAGGGCCAGAGAGGAGGTTGCATGAGGCTGTTGGCTCACAGTGTGTACTTCTGTGTGTGTGTGTGTGTGCTCTGAGTATGTGTCTCTGGCCCTCTGGCTCCTCTTTACTTGTGTGTGTGTGGGTGTGTGTGTTTATTTCTTCTGTGTATGTCTGTCTCTCCCTCTGGCTCTTAGAGTGTGTGTGTGTGTGTGTGTGTGTGTGTGTGTGTGTGTGTGCCTGTCCCCGGGCAGCGGTGGAAGCCCCTGCCAGCTGGCGAGTTGTTCAGAGCTGGTGGAATGTTCCGCGGGGTTCCATCATGGCCTTCTACTGGGAGAGATAAGCTAGAGCTCCCTGGGGGAACCACAAACTGCACTGGCCATCACCCCCACAACACACACAGAAATACTGTCTGTTGTAAACAAATGTGGCCTAGTAAAGACGGTTTACTGTGGTCCCAAACCCTCAACATTTAACTATTTCTACAGTTATCTCCAAAATGACATTCTCCACAAGCCTTTTTCTCATTCATTCACCGAAACGAATGTGTTTGGCTTAGATATGGTTGCCACTTGAAGATGGATCTTTTCCAAATACACCTACACAAACACACTTCCTGCTACAGCGTCTTAGCTGGTCAAACATCCATCACTGTTTAAAGCCCAGTCATCACATTTTCAAGGCCTGCCATGGGTGTGCCTGGGAAAGAACAGTGCCAAACAGTGTTTTCTGGGAAACAAACTAGTCTGTAATTAATGTTTCTGCTGAGTGAGCGTTGTCACCACCCTGTCACTCGGTCGAGTTAGGACCAGGATAGTTAGGGTGGTCGGTGCGGTTATGTTGGAATTTAAAACCTCAGGTGGCTGCTGCAAACTCATTTGGTTCTTTTTAGATTTTTCCGGAAAGTCAAGATCTGGATCAAAAGGATGACCTGAGCACGAAACCTTCCACTTCAGGATGACAAGAAAAAGGGAAAACCAATTGTGTACATGAATATATCAGCGGAGAGGAAAAAAGTGTTTTGGTGTATCGTGTTTCAGCACCTGGGACGCCAAAAGGCCATCTTTCAGCAGCGGCAGGCAGGAGGAGGAGGAGGAGAGGGCGATCCTCCCTCGACACGTTCCATTTAGCAGGAGAGCTCTGCTTTGATTCCTCCAGCGACTGGCTCCACGACAGAGCGCTGCTCTGTTTGTTTGGCAGCCAGGAAACAAAGAAGCACAGTGTCGTCCACCCTGGCTCCGAGACACCTGCGCTTTCCCCCGTTTGGAAACCCTCCGCCCTGTCAGCCCGGCAACGGAGACAGATCTTTCTCAACTTGGATGTTCTCCTCCAATTTCAAAGCCCAGTACCCTTTTTTCTTCCTTTTAGGTGAGATGTTTGTTGTCGCTAAAAAGTGCTAACATGCAATCTTCGGGGACCTGCGAGGACATCGTTCCCTTTCTTTCCAAACCCTTAGTTTTTTTTCTCTCTCTCTTTTTTTAAACATCCTATCATTCATTCCTCCCGTCCTGAAGAACACATGTATATTTGACAAGGAGAGACGCCCGGCCTCGTTAATAAGTGAAGAGCGGTGTGCTTCTGTCGAGCGTTCACAAAGCCCGACGACGGCGGCGCTAGCGTGTCCTCGCACCTTCATCACAAATACATGCTCGAGATGTGGGAGTAGCATCCCGCACACACACACACAAACACACACTACTACGCACATACTACGCGCGGATGTCTAAAAACAGGCACACACCCACACTCCCTCTCCAAAACGTCTGAGATCAAACCCTGTAAACAGTGTTCAGACGTAAAGTCCTTCTGACCTGTTTTCACGGCTCCCGACGCTCCCCTGTCAGACGTGCAGCAGGTCAACTGGAAGAGGAGGAGGCAGAAGTCCGCGGTCGCAGAGCGTGCCACGGCGCCGTGTCACATGAGAGCGCTGGGTGTGGGCCCCCCGTCTCGCCCCCCGTCTCGGCCCCCGACCCAGGCCCTCGCTCCCTGCCGGCGCCCCACCATCACCTCGCCCCGCGTCTCGCCCTCGGGGGTCGACACAGGCCCCCGTCGGACTGTCAGGGGCGATTTGGGGTCGCGGTCGCACGTACGGGCTCCCGTTTCATATTGGATTACCGCACTCCAGAGAGGAGTGTGCGTGTGGTGGGGGCGTGTGTTGACCGGGACTGTTGACGGGTGGGTGCCAGGGAAGCTGTGTGTCTGCCTACCTGCCCTTAGGGAGATTCATAGAAAGGTGTGCATGACTGTCTGTGTGTGGACGTGTGGGCATATATGTTTGTGGGCACGCGTGCACTTCAAATCCAATGTCTCGGCCTGTTTGCAAGTGTCACACGCCACGGGGAGAATAGCTGACAGAGGTAAATCTTCCCGTGTGTCCACTCATGCAAATCATCCCCAAAACAAGTAGACGGCAGCGAGGGGACAAGGAAAAACAACGTAAAAAAAAACACTTCTCCCAAATCTAAATGAAATGGGCTTCTGACAAACAGCCAAAGCGAGCAAATAGACAAGATTCGGAAATGGAATTGCCTCCAAGCCTAAAGGCTGGGCTTCTTTAATGTAAAACCTCACTAAACACAAAGGGCACAAGTCATCTCTAGTCTGACAGCTTGGGTTAGCATCTGACGCTAACACCCACAACCCCTATTTGACAGCAGCTCCAACAGTGTAGCGCATGTAGCGTAGCGTTGATCTATCCCGATAGCCGTCTCTCACCACTTTGGGGGCAAAGAAATGGGTTGTTTTCTACAGGGAGGCTACGGCACGGATGTTGAGCTAAAAGCTAATTCCTCTCACTCAGGACAGGGAGGTCTGAGGGTCGTGTTAGATAGCACTCAGCGCGCGAGTCTGTGTGCGCGTGCGTGTGCCCGCACGTTTGACCCCTCCCGACCCCTGTCGACGGGGCTGAAACACACGGAGGACCTCATTCCATACCTCCTTTTTTCATTACGCTCTCCGTGTCATCCCCTGCCAAGTGTGAGGTGTAGCGTTGCGAACCAGGAGGAGAGAGACGAGGAGGAGGAGGGGCAAAAAGAGCGGCAGAAAGAGAGACGGCAAGAATGTGAGGGGAAGACAAGGAAAGGAAAATTGGGACTGGGAACAATCTTCAGGGTGTATGTGTGTGTGTGCGTGTGTGTGTGGGAGTCCATCTGTCTGTGTCTTATTGACTGGGCCCATCAGCGTGAGTGTGTGTGTGTGTGTGCACTCGCTTTCCAGGTGACCTCCTCAGGAAGGCGCTGCAATAGGATAAGGCCACCCTGGTGAACCACTCTGAAGAGAGATATGTCTGTGTGGGGGCACACATACTTGAACTCCTCTGAACCTTACAGCACAGACATTGCCAGCCTCCCCTAACCAAGGGCTTTATTACCTACCAAGAGTTTGTGTGCGTGTATGTGTGTGTGTGTGTGGTAAGTTTCTACGCCCATGCAACCTTATCCCATTCATTCCGACATGCTCCAACCACCTACCCAAGGTAATAACACCGGCACATTCCGCAACATGCGAGTCTCTCTCTCCCGCACCAATCATTTATTCCCTCTACTTCTAGGCGTCAATCTATTTTTCACTGACTTTCCCCCCCCCCGCTTCACCCTTCTACTGTCTTCCCTCCCTCGCGCGCCCTCTCTCTCTCGCCTGCAGTGACGGAGAGAGAGAGGCGAGAGATGAGGAGCTGTCAAGGTTCGGGGGTCACCGCCGCATCCCCCTCAAAGTCTGGCTTCGGTGGGCTCCGGGGCGCCCTTTCTTCCCCTTGTCTTTCTCCCCATCCCTCCAGTCCTTCCTCCCTGCCTCCCTCGCTCTCCCCCTTCCATCTCTCTCACTGGTGAGAAAGGACTACAGAGTCCCTTCAGAAGTACGGGCGTCGGTTCTCTGTCGTGTTTTTTTTGTTTGTTTGTTGTGTTTCTTATCTGGCAGCTCTTTGGACGCCACGTAGCTCTGACGCGAGGACCCTTCAGAAATGGAGATGGTGCGTGCGCGTCGTCCGGGCTGGCGCCTGCTGTTTGTTGTTGCTGCCGTATGAAAGAGTTGCCTGACAGAACAAAAGGCGGAGGGATGGCGAGCACGAAGGCCGTCGACGGTCTGTCTGCGTTCGAGCGGGGGAAGATCGAGATGCTTCTTTCGTTTGAGCGACTTTCTCTCTCTCTCTTTCTCTCTCTCTCTCTCTCTCTGCTGCTTGATGCGTCTCATGTAGAGTATGACGTTGTGAACCAAACGCACACAGTCTCGCAATGAGGCAAACTAACATAAAATAAGATACTTAGCGTAGCTAACTTGCGGTTAGCGTGCCGTCGCTTGAGAGTGCCAACGCTGGGGGATGTGGATTGAAGAGGGAGTGGAAATAACAGAAAGCTTTTCATCTAAAAGTCAACAAACCTTTTAATCAAAAGGTTTCTGTCAGGCGTCCGTAAAGGGTACGCTGCTAAAAGCATTATTATTCCTTGTGAAGCTCTCGACGGACGCTCTTAAACGCAGCAGGCATTTGACGCATTTTAACATTGCTTCAGAGGGGCCACTTTTCTGTTATACCAGAGGAGAAACACTGTTAGCTTCAGGCTCGGAGCTAGCGTGTGTGTGCTTGTTTGGTTGATCCCTCTGTATGGTCGATCGGTGGGCACAGACCATGTGGCGAGGGACGGATGTCGGTCAGGTGTCAGGGGAGAGGACAGGCTGGGCGGCAGGGTGGCATAACGGCCAACAGAGAGATCGAAGAAGAAAAAAAGGGGGTTAGTTGGCACGGGGCAGTGGCCGTCTGTCTGGGCACGGCACTCCGTGGTGACACCCAAAGTGGGCATCTGGGGTGGTCAGCCTGTGGCATTAGGGGGGATGTAGGCCGGGACCGTCTGCTGTGGGGACCAGTTGATCACTGGAAGGAAACGGGTGACACAGACCTTCTAAATAGACCATTGGACTTCCTATTAAGGGTACATGTCCTGTCCTGTGCGTTGATTTAATGTAAACGAATGATACAGTGTAGATTGTGTGTTCTCACCTAGAGACGGCTAGATAAAGCGCTCCAATGCAGCGGTTGACTGTTTAACACCAGTACGGAGGTGACGTGTATCTGAGTCTCACACAAAGCGCAGAAGTACCTTGGGAGTTTCAACGAGCCACAAATAAACCCAGAACAAGCAAACACGGCCGCCTTGAACTCGACGTAGGTGCGAACGCAAGCAGAATATTACACTCGCTCTTAAAATATCGAGGCGGGCTGGCGGGAGAATGCAGAAGCGGCGCGCAGAAATGCACTCTTAAAAAAAAAGACCAAAAAACGAACGGCTGGTGCACATTCGTACACGCTTCCTGAAACACGACATAGACGCGCGTGCGTGCACAGGCACGCAGGCAAACACACACGCGCTGCGTGATATGGTGAGCTTGTGCATGGGCTGAATGTAACGCCAGGGAGGCACGCAGACGAGGCTGATCCGCACATCGAGGGAGAGGGGAGGAGAGACGGAGTCTGAGCCAAGTAAACAAACATATCAGCAAATAAACAAGCAGACAAGCCCACCGACTGAGTGGATTCCGCACCACCATAGTACACGCGCACAGGAGGACACCTACCCACACGTGCACACGCTCAAGGCCCTGTTTGCATTCGAATGAGACCTGATGCCCGAGACTACCACTGTTCCAATGAGCGAGTTATCTCACGCATAAACAAATCTACGCGCACACACACACACACTCGCACATACAACCACACACAAACATATACAGTATACACAGTCAATCTCTACCACCCTGCAGTGTAAAATAATGATGGTCTGATTTTGATAAATTAATAACATCAGTCAACGGATACATTAATAAACACCCAATACATGTATTAATGAGCAAATCAATAATAGACATGGTCAAAAAAAACAAAAAGAAGAGAAATGCTTCAAGTCAACTCTTTAAACTGCTAGGAAAACTTTCCACCCTCGCTCCCCCCCCCCTCCAAAAAAACAGACCTCAGGCTAGAAAGATGAGTGAGGAAGACAAGGAGAAAATACAAGGAGCTTCTCTTTCAGAGCATCGTGACCTTCACAGTGGTAAAGAAGGGGATAAAAAAGAGACTTCCTTCCTTTTGCACTCGTTTCTGAGAGCGAGCGGGTAGAGAGAGAGAGAGAGAGAGAGAGAGAGAGAGAGAGAGAGAGAGAGAGAGAGAGAGAGAGATCTCCCTGGAGCTGGGGGCCGCGAGCGTGTCCAATTTGATCCCTGGAAGGAGAAAGAGAGGAGAAAGAGAGAAGGAGAGAGGAAAGGGGAAAGAAGGAGGCCCCGCTCCGTGTCTCCCTGTAGATTGACAGGCGCGCTGAGGTCCCAGAGACACCGGGGCCTAAGCCCCATTCTCCACACCCCCGGTGTTAGGATCAGCCAAGGTCGAGCGCTGGCGCTAGCATGCTAAACTCATCACGAGACCCCTCCAGCTCTGGAAGGTCGCTGCAATATGAAGTTCGACACCTTGTCGTGTTTGTTTATGTGTGTACTGTGTGTGGGTGACTGTGTGTGAGTGTTTGATGGGGGCGGGGTAACCTAAAGGTTTGAAATGCTAATTATATTTAAGTATTTAACAAAAAACCACTTGCCCGACCGAAATTTTTGCTCCTCCTCCTCTCCTTCCTTCCTCTCACCCACCTCACCTTCCTCCCTCTCCCCCTTATCTCCTTCACTTGGCCTTACAATCACCACCTGACACATATAGCCTGTACTAGACTCTTTCTTCTTAATTGGAGCAGCACTGCCTTTTAACTGGGCCTTCACTGACTGGGAGGTATCTGATACAATCTCCCCCATCCGGGCCTGGTCTAGTCTCTCCGTACCTCTCTCGCTTTCACTCGGTTTATCTCTCTCTCGCTCTCTCTCTCTCTCTCTCTCTCTCTCTCTCTTTCTCTCTCTCCCCCTCTGTACAGTATATGTCTCTCTCTTGCCTTTCTCTCTGTTCCTCTGAATCTGTCTCGGAATCGCCATCTTTCTCTCTCTCTCTCTTTCTTTCTCTCTCTCTCTCTCTCTCTCTCTCTCTCTCTCTCTCTCTCTCTCTCTCTCTCTCTCTTTCTCTCTCCTCTCTCTTTACTCCTCTCTCTCTGACAGGACTCCCAGCTGAAAGGCGGCAAGCAGGGCCACAGCCAGACATCAAAGAAACTCTACTCCCTCCCTCCCTGCCTCCCGCACACACACACACATACACTACACTGAGCTGCGAGGAACACTTCAAAAGGTTGGACTTGTCCCGCAAATATGTGTGTTCAGCTAAAGTGCGCCAAAGATAACACACACCGTGGCAATTTCACACCGCTTTCAAACTGTGTTTTTTCCAAGCGGTGATTCAACTTGAGAATTTACTCTTTCGCCATAATTAAAAGTGAATGTTGAAATAGGGAGGTGTGAGAGATGGGAAGGTTTAAATATCTGTTTTTTCCTGTGGGGCTCACCAAATGCTGTTTTGGGGAGGAGAGAAAGAGAAAGTGAGATAGAGAGAGAGAGAGAGTTATAGAGAGAAGGGATGGAAAGAAAAAGAGCCTTTTAGATGTTCAGCAGAGGGCTTGGTGTGTGTCTGTGTGTGTCGGATTTGCTTATCTCTACCACCGGGACTGGGGGACATCCATTTGTTTGAATGAAAGAGTTGTGTGTTGTGTGTTTGCTTTGAGGCTCACTGCTCTGTTGGTAGGCCATACACTGTTGACTTCTGTGGGGCGGGGGAGGGGGAAGCTGGAGGGGGGGGGGCACTGGACAGAAAACACTCAACCGGCTTGTACTGAAATGTCAAAACAGACTTTAAACGTGTCCACATTCAGGCAGATTTCTAAAGAAGACTGTGAATCTGCAGTGTGTTTCAATGCATCGCAAATCCTGTATTTAGTACAAGTTTCTTTGCCCTAACACGGCTATACGGCTAGTTAGGACGAAGGTGACAGGAATGCTGTCAGCTCCCATCAACATAATTCGGAAGGGCGTGATGTCACATCTGCCTTCCCCTCTCAGCCCCGCCCCTCTCTCCAGCCCCGCCCCTCTCTCCAGCCCCAGCTGGGAGACCACAATGGGAAAGTGCGACATGAAGCACAATTAGTGTGCAAATGGGACACAAATGCGCACACACACTCAAACAAACAAACAAACAAACACACACTCAAACAAACACACACTCAAACAAACACACGCACACTTTTCCGCTCATGCACAGGGATGCTGTGATCTGCCCCCAGGGGCCGCCTGCGTGTGTACTGTGTGTTGGGGGAGGGAAACGCACACACAGATGTGCATTGTTTTACCCACACACCAATAGGATTAGGGTGTGCTGTGGGGGAGGGCTACATTCAACCACACTGCCAACAATTATGACATAGTCAAATTCAAATGAAATAGTTAACGGAGCAATTCGATCAGGGTCGGACTGGCCGGCAGGAGAGTCGGGAGATTTCCCAAACGGCCGGTCAAACGGGCGCGGCATAATGCAAAAGAAAAAATATGATAATTATAATACACGGTCGTGGGTCGGTCTGCGTTTCAAAGTCACGGGCCGTTTTTCAGTCCCAGTCCAGACCTGAATTTAATTATATATTTCAAATGTTCCGGTTCAATGTAAAAAATGCTATAGCATTTAGCATTTTCTATGAAGCTAACAAGCGCGAGTTGGAAACACCTTGAAAGCTTGGAGAGTGTCCATTAGAAACTGTCAACAGAGGACACATGTCGGAAGTGTGTCAATGTGTGTTAGTGTGTGTCAGTGTGTGTTAAGTGTGTGTGCCATTCGCAGGTCACAGGGTCATCGTTGCTTGATTTCAGAAAGGTCCATTATAGGTCTAAAACACCTTCGAACCAAACCTTAACCGAACGGAAAGCCAAACGGACCCCAGACCAGAGGCAGTGCCATTCTCAGGGGCTACTCTAAAGGTTCTTTTGATGCGGTGAGACCAACCAACGCACACACTCATTCTCTCTCTCACACACACACACACACACACACACACACACACACACACACACACACACACACACACACACACACACACACACACACACACACACACACACACCACACACACACACACACACACACACACACTGGAGTGCTGCTTTTATGTCCGTGAAGGAGAGCACAGAGAGGAGGAGGCTTAAGGACTGTTCACCCGTGTGCATGATAGCCTGTTTGAAAGTTAGACATGGAGATCCAACACAAGGAGGAGGAGATACTGGCTAATGTGCTTTTAGGGAGGAGTGGGGGAGAGGGAGGGAGGGAGGATGGGAGAGGCCAAGAGCCTGCTGGAGGGAGAGGGGGCAGTAGAGAGAGAAGGGATTATGAATAACTAAAGTTCTCTCTCTCTCTCATAAACTCTGACACACAAGATTCAAAGGTCAGCTGCACCCCTCATCTTGGGGGCACATTTCTGATTAACAACAGTTTACCTTGCAATCACCAGCAGCATTTTTGCTTTGGCTTGTGTGTGTTTTGAATCTGTGTGTGTGTGTCTGTGCATCCAAAGTGGTTGCAAGCTTGGACAAGGTTAAATACTAAGTAGCGAAATTGCCAAACCCAAACTTAGAATCTATCAAAACCGAGTTATAACACACATAACACTAATTCCCCAAGTCTATTTTGGAGACATTTTACTTTGAATAAACTGTTGGAGGAAAATATTTAGAAGACTTGGATAGGTGTTGACAGGGGAAGTTAAGCAGGAGAGGGGAGAATGTTGTGAGAGAAAGTGAGAGATCGAAAGAGAGAAAGAGAGAGAGAGAAAGAGCGAGAGAGAGGAGCGAGAGAGAGAGCGAGAGAGAGAGAGAGAGAGAGAGAGAGACAGATGAGTAGAGGAGAATCCCCTGATCTCTGTAATGAAGCCGGTCTCATTTGAGTCGTGAATTATTGAGGATGGGGAACTTTTGTCTAATGCAAAAGTGCCATCAAACAGTGACAACGTCGCTTTTCAATTATTAGAGGAGCGCGGCGGCAGATGAAAGGCCTTTGATTGGAGCCATAAATTCCCCCGGCGCTACCCCCTCTCCATCTCCCCCAACCCCATGCACACACACACCACCCGCCCCTGCCCATCTCGTCTCCTCTCCCCTCTCATCTCCCCTGCTCTATAGCCCCTCTCAGCTCTCTCAAGGTGGAGAGGAAGGGAACCAGAGACAAAGCCACGCCCCTTCTGTGACTATCTATCACTTCATTGGACGGGATGTTAAGGAAGGGGGGGGGAGGGGGTTGGATGAATTCAGGAACTTGGGATCTGTGAATGCACCGGTCACACACAGCCAACATCTGCTCTGCGACGTTTGAGCGGTGAACCTCTCGTTTTTTCCGGCACGCGGCACGCAGTGAGCCCTGTTGAAATGACCCCGTTCACGCCACTTTGCGAGGCGGAAACCCGCTAGAAGGACGTCCACGCGGAGACGGAGATCTCGTTTCCCGGCCTCTGATTGGTTGTGCCGCTTTTCACCTTCCAGCTGCCTCTATCTGCTCCACAAGTCCATCACTGTGTGGAAAAGTCTCCATGACTCGAATGACCCCCCCACCCCCCACCCCCCAGCCCCACCAAGACAGGAGCGTCTGTCCTAGGGCCGTGTAATCAGGGTCACCGGGTCACGGCTGGGAAACTGGGTGTGGACAAGTGTGGGCTGAACCAGGTGGCTCTGGAGCCAGGGAAGACAGAGGGGAGAGGAAAGAGGGCAGAAATACAACCATGAAGCTTAGATCACTGTAAACGAATGGAGTCTGCCCGTGTGTGTGTGTGTGTGTGTTTGTGAGCACGGTGTGTGTCCATGCTTTGCTGAGGGAAGATGAGGGTACGCTTTGGAGCTAGACAGAGCTCATTAACAGGGTCTGGGTTAGCTCTGTGTGTTCATAAATCAGCCAGAAAACCAAACTCCAAAGCACCAGGAGGTAAACCGACCCCCACAGGACCTCCTCTCACACACACACACACACACACACACACACCCTTTCATGTGCTGGATACACACAAACATAAACTCCAGACTACCAGAAACGCACACAAACTGAATACACCCCATTGGAAAGATCTACAGGAGACAGCTGAAGTAAACCTGCACATACATGTATACACACACGTGCACACACGTATACACACACGTGCACACACAGATACACACACGTGCACGCACGGATACACACATTCATGCCAGGCACACACACACAGAAAAAGGTACCACTCAAATTGGCAATGTGTAGAAATAGGATTTCTTCTCATTTTAAGGTTTTACATTTTGTTGTCTGGCATCATTAATAGTTGATGGGATCGGGGGCTGTATTAAAAATGTACCACGGCTTCCTCCAGGATGCTGAACTGGGAGATGATGTAATCCCAGTACGAGATTCCGAAATTAGAGTAAATCACAGTGAATAGATTTGAGCATTGAGAATTTGAGGCCAAAGGTTTCTGTGTGTGTGTGTGTGTGTGTGTGCTTACGCCAGCAACTTTCCCTTGAGGTTAAGAGGCGTGTTGAAGTGGTCTGTGGACCCTGCTTCTTACAGCAAATCTAACTCAGGAGGGTCAGGTTTTTTTTCTCCTTCACACTGGAGTTCATTCTTTTATAAATGACCCGGCAAAAAAAAATGTATGAGTGACATCAAATACCATTTCATTGTTTAATCCAAATTAATGTCAGTCAGTAATACAAATATTTTCAAAATACATATTCTGTTGAGTTGTGACTGTGAGGTGAAGCCAACCAACCCAAGTGAGCGCAGGTTTTTACTAAGGATCAGTTCCCGGAGATTCCTCCTTCTCGGCTCAGCGTTCCCTCAGCGTTCTTCCCTCCTGCACCTTCCTTTCCCCGAGCATCATGCTCAAAGTCTTTCCTTGACCTGATGAAACAAACTTCTGAACAAAACCTTCCATTTTCCTTAATAGATGAGTTTGTAAAAGTGACTCCTCCCCAAGAATTCTTAATTGGGAAGGCGTTTGATGTATGTTACAATGTTTGATTAATTAGACAAGTTGCGAGCAATAAAATGAAATCAGTTCTTAGATATCTACTGGCAGGCTATATGAGTGTGTCTGCGGGCGTGGGTTAGTGCGGGTGTGTGTGTGTTGTCAAGGAGCCAAATGAACTGCTGGCATATAATTCAGTGTGTGAAATGTGTGGAGCAATGCTAATATTTAGCTAGTCAGCACTGATTCAGTATCAGTTTTGTATCAAGGTGCTTGCTGGTTGGTGATATAAAGTGGATATAGAAAACAGCAACATGGTCGGAATGACCAATGTAAAACAAAAAGCGGTGTCTGGTTTGGAAAAATATCAAATCCCATCGGCGAATGCTTTAGTATGCATGATGCATGTTTGACTTCAACCTTACGATGCAAAGAAACACACGTGCACACATACATGCCCCCCCCCACTCCCCTCCCAACCAACACGCAATGCCAGAGAACTGACAGCACTTAATTTATTCTCATGTCTCTGCTCTGGCGAGGTGTGAAACATTGTGTCCCTCAAGAACTACCTCACACACACGCAAACACACACACTTTAAGTGCTTGTTCCTTCAGCTACTGGGGGGTAAACCAGTGAATTACTCCTCTTACACGGCCAGTTTACTCCCATTTACGTCTCGCCTCCAATAAAGCCCACCAATTGAACGTGAAATCTCCCAACGCAGCCCGTTTGTTTGTTGATTTTCTGCCCGCGCCCAACCAAAGCGGCCCGGCTGCTATATTTGCTTAATTGATTTCTCCGAGGCCTTTAAATCTTTTAAACGAGTCCCCCCTTTTTTTTACTGGCAGTTTATTCCTGCACCTCTTTGAAGTTGGCATTTCAAAAACACGAAAAAGCGAGAGAGACAGAGACAGAGAGAGAGAGAGAGAGAGAGAGAGAGAGAGAGAGAGAGAGAGAGAGAGAGGGAGAGTGCTTCACAGTCGTATGAGAGTCTGTGGCTGCTGCATAGTCAATCGATAACAGCATGTGTGGAGTGTGTATTTGTGTGACTGTGTGTTTGTGTGACTGTGTGTTGGCCTGCCGTTGATCTTACATAATATCGATCCCCCGTCCCACATCTAACTGCAAAGGAACTTTCCGACACATGTTGATGAGGGTTTTAATACACTTTCTCTCTTTCTCTCTTCTCTCTCTTCTCTCTCTCTCCTGATCGGCTCGCTCTCTCCTCAACACTTCTAACAAACTCTAGCTTTACAGATATCTCTAGGTTGCTGAAGTTGAGTTTACTTAGAAACCTTTTAGAAGTTACCTCATTTAGAGTTCACTTCTAATGTCAAAAAGGTCTTAGCAAAAAAGTCAATATTAAAGCATGTGTATGACTGAGTTTGTGAGCGAATGGTGGGTGGGTGTGTGAGTTGATTTATATCATATAATCTCTCTGCGTGTGTGAGAACAGTAACTATTTTTAAGCATGTGTCTGTGAATGTGTGTGCCTCCACCACTGGTGCAGGTGTGCCTCCAGCTATGTGTGTATGCGCGCAAATTAAAAACCGTGTCTGTTTGTGTGTGTTGGTGCCCGTGTGTGTTCTGTACACGTGAGTGTGTATGTGCAGTGTGTGTAAGCGTGCGTGCGTGTGGGAGAGAGTTGCCGAGAGGCCCAGGTGTTCCTCAACAACAGCCTGGTTTTATGTGGGTCATAATGCCCCCAGTCTGAGCCTGGACGTAATGAGCATCCACACCTACCTCACCCTGCCCAACGCTGCACCCTCATTAACCGAAAATAGAGCTCTCGCTCCGGCTCCCGAGGCCGACCGAGCCCTGAGGCGACTGCACTGGGATCAGTTCTCTCTCCCCTTCCAGACAACCGGAGCACTGCTGGCAGAGAACGCAGGGGCTGACCAGAGACCAGTGCGAAGGAGGATTCCCCGTTTTCCAAGTGCCCCGAGGCCCTGAAGGAAGCCTCGTGAGAGCAGCACAGACAGTATTAGTCCAGCTATTGAAGGGCTAGGTCTGAGAGCGGATGGAGCTGTGTCTCCAGGTAGTGTGCTGGAGCAAAGTGGAAGATCTTCAGTAGATCTCTACGCACGTGAAGGTGGCGTGCACACGGCACATCACAGAGGTTTCGCTTTCTTGTGCGGTTTCCCTCAAGGATGACTCCCCCCAAAAAAGGTCTCTCGTTCAAGGGAATGACGTTAAAACCCACCCGCTCCCCCGTTAAAACGTAAGTCGTTTCTAAATTCCCGGTACAACCGGGGGGGAACCCGCACAGAGGAGGCTCACGCTCCGAGATCACAAATGAGGTGCTGCGATGGACCAATCGCGACCACGTTCAACGACGTCGAACAGACTCGCTCGGGTTCATAGCAGTGATATTCAGTGTCAATGACCGGACTCGTCCTCGAGCCCCTGACTGAGGGCTGACTAATGTGAGCGGGCTTCCCGTGGCTCGGTCCTGTGCTCTCTCTCCCCGGGGACAGAGCAGAGAGGGGACATCCAGTACACAGATTGGTGGATGGAACAACACACAGCTGGGCTTGTCGGGAAAGCCGCACACAAACACACACACGCGCCCGCTAACAAATAGGTCTACGCGGATGCACGTCAGTGTATGCACACACACACACACACACACGAACACACACACACATTCACATCATTCACAACCTATGATCACTGGTTGTGGGAGATACATTTACTGATTTATTGAGTGAGTGTGTGTGTGTATGGAAGAGAGAGCCTCCCGAGAGCAAGCTGTGCCTGTCTGTTGAGGGAGAGGGATTTGAGAGGCTATGACAGCATTTATTTATGTGTCTCAAGGAATTAGAATAAATCCCTGCACACAAGTTTGAGCGTGTCCAATTTCACAATTAAGATGATGATGGCAGAGGGGATCCGATTTCTGAGTGTGTGTGTGTGTGTGTGTGTGTGCGCTTGGGGTATGCAGTGTGCGTGTCGGCCTGTAAGTGCTCGGCGGTACAGGTCGGATGTGCAGGCCCCAGTGGAGGTCGGGGTTGACCTTGTCCTAGTTGGTCATTAAAGAACGCCGTGCTCGGGGCTACACAGGATTGGCTGTCAATAACCTATTATAACACAATGAAGAGGGCTTGCCCTCACTCTGGCATGAAGTTCAATTAAGAGGGAATGGGAGAGAGGGAGAGAGAGGATGAGAGAGAGAGATAGAGAACGAGAGAGGAGAGGAAGGGAGGGAGACGGAGAGGATGAGAGAGAGCGAGAGAATGAGAGATGGAGAGAGAAAGAGAGGGGGAGATAAAATGAAAGGAGGAGAAAAGAAGGAGAGAGAGGAGGAGGGCGGGCGGGCGATCAGATTAAAACAGCAAAGAGGATGAGGCAAAGGGGCGGGGTGAGGGAGGGAGCGGCGTGTGGGAGGGGTGTGTGATCACCTGAATAATAAAGGGGAGGTAGGAACGAGAGAGGAAGACCTGCTTCCTCCCTTTGCTCCCTCGTTCGCCCTTCCTGTCCTCCCTTCTATTCCGAGGAAAGTGGAGAAGGCACGAAACGAAGAGGGGAGAGCGACACACTCGTGGGCACCTTCCTACCAACCCCACAGTGGACCTCTAACTCTTCTCATGAGACCGTCCTCTGCACCTCCAGGCCTGTGTGTGTGTGTGTTTGTGTGTGTGCTTGTGTGTGTGTGTTTGTGTGTGTGCTGCTACCATGCCCTCCCAGTTATAACGCTGATTCAGGCAGACCCAAACACTTCTGCAGGGCTATTTGGTACCAAAAAAAAAGACAATTCTGGGGAGGTTTAGCCCTAACCCTCACAATGATTTATCCTGCAGCTCTCTCTCTCTCCTCCTTCACACACACACACACGCACACACACACACACAACACACACACCCAGCAGGAAGCAACACTCAGAGACATTCACATTGACAGAGACAAACACACCAGACTAGCAACAAATTCCCAAATATGCATATCAAGACAGATAAGATAAATGCATAAACGCTTTTATGCATGCACACACAAAAGAATGTATGCACACACGGCGCTGAGGCAAACCAGAAAACACACACCAAATCAACGCAAACAGTTTGCTGGAGCCAAATTAGCCAAATGGGACAAAACACCTTCAAGTCAATAAAATCAATACATATTTCGTGGAGGAGATCATTATCATGCTGTATACCTAATATTCCCAGGATTCTGAATAATACGATACACTTTCTGGCTCAAGACCCCTTTCACACTTAGTTATCCCTGCACCATTCGAACGTAAAGTGTCCATATATTTAATGGTGTACGCAGCCCTGTGGGTACACCTCAGGGCCACCAAGTCCGCAGTAGATGGGTTAAGGGTTTACAGTCATGGTCGGGGCTGGAGTGAGAGCGGCTGAGACACTGGTGGGCTGAGGCCGGGTGATCCAGCCTCGGGTGAGGCCAGAAATAAAGGAAACGGATCAAAAAACAAAGAAAATATGAAAGAGAGAGAGGGAGGGAGAGAGAGAGAGAGAGAGAGAGAGAGAGAGAGAGAGAGAGAGAGAGAGAGAGAGAGAGAGAGAAAAAAAGGAGGAGGAGAGTAGAATTCCCTGATCTCTGTAATGAATGTGAACAATGATATGTTTATAATTACATATGTTGTACCTTCACTGTGGACTGCTTTGGCAACATTGTTTAACCGGAACCTTCATGCCAATAAAGCATATTGCACTGAATTGAATTGAAAGAGAAAGAGAGAGCGAGCAAGAGAGAGAGAGAGGGAGAGAGAGAGAGAGAGAGAGAGAGCGAGAGAGATAGATAGAGAGAGAGAGGGGGAGAGAGAGAGAGAGTAGAGAGAGAGAGAGAGAGCTCGACGAGAGTGCGCATAGATGAGAGAGCGAGCGAGGGTGAGTCTAGAGAGAGAGAGATCCGAGAGCAGAGAGAGAGATGCGAGAGAGAGCAGAGAGAGAGAGAGATGATGACCCAAACGCGCCTGAGCAGAGAAAACGTACGAAATGCCTGCTTCTTCCGCCGGGTTAGGGTTCTAATGTGATGACTGGATGGTGTGTGTGCCATCTGTGTGTGCACAAACAGACACAACCTTCCAGACACCCCATCATGCACACACACACGTTAGACACGCACAGAGACCCCGCCACCATCCATAGTACAGAGGAAAGGACAAAGACAAAGGTTAGACTCATTTGTACGCATCAAACCTGGCAAGCCATTCTACCATTCGTACTGGCTCACTACTGACATGACATATATACTCATATTAGCCAGTAAGAGGTGTGCATTCTGAGTCTGAGAATACATATGGCACTGCCAAGGAGTTAGCTCTCTGGCTTTTGTGTCCTACCTAGTCGGACGTTCTTACAACCCAAAGCCAAGTGAACGAGAAATAAAACCAAAGTCGCAGCAGGATTAGCGCCACGTCCAATCTACTGTGGGGGCCCAATTGATCTTTTTTTCCGGCCGCTGACGAAGGCACTTTCCGGTCTCTCTCATTCCTCCTTCGCTCTTGCTCTCTTTTCACTCCCTCTGCTCTGCCACCCGTTCTCTCTCTCTTTCTCCGAAAAATCCTTTCATCACCTCAGGCCTCTGGGTAAAGAGAAGTGCTGCTGTGTTTGGGGAAAGATAAAGTTGTTTCTCTCTGAGGTTTATTCAAACTTTCATGGGTGCGCTCGCCTCGGATCCCTCAGGGGCGTGAAGGGAAGGAGAGAAAGCCCCGCTCTCCCACGCACACAAACACACAAACACCCAGACACACACACACACGCACAATCCATTTTCGCCATTTAACCAGCCTATACATTCATAGCTGAAAAAGAGCGACTGAGATTTGTGTGTGTGGCCCTCAGAATTGTGCTATTTATACACACACACAAACCTTTCACATACAAACACACACACACACATACCTCACACACCTCGACGGCATTTCCACACACTGCTTACGGTGTCCGCTATAAATTTGAAAGATAGAGCCCCGCCTCTTAAGTATCACATAAGACAGATGTCCAACATCTCCAATCAGATCAGGACAATGTAGGCCTCCTCGTCTTGCTAGGTGAAGGTGTTTGAAGATGCTTGAAGTCAGGCCAGTGATATTAACATTCTCAACGCAGCACAAGACATTGTTCGGAACCACCGTGGATTCACGTCAGCGAAACCTTGAGGTATACGTACACGACACGCCAACACAGCGAACACACGCATTCCAAGGCCCCATGGAGAACTATGGCTTCAACGCGCAGCGGGTCAATTCAAATCTGTGTGGTCTTTCCTTGTGAGGGAAAGAAGGGATTGGGCCCCCGAAGAGTTTTCAGTTAAGTCCTCAGTAAACATGTGATGCCCTACAGCTAAGAGTAAACAATGGTGCCAGACAAACCACCGGCCCCACCGAGGGTGTGAGAGGCTCGTTAATTAAATGGTATCTGACACCACAGTTGAGTCACCGACACACTGGTGTCCTTGGATTCGCGTTTACCCGCTAAGCAAACACGCAAACCCAGGTTCTGATGGAAAGAAAATAGATGGATTTACATTGGAGCATGGATCGGTGAGGGTGGGACGCACGCAAGGTTCCAAGTAGCGTGTGTTGGGAATAATATACACTCGTCCGCCTGCAGAACACACCTAGAATGTTCCAAGAACTTCGAGTCGTAAACAAGAGTTTCTGTCCTAAATTTACATCTGGAAGAAACAGGTGAATTGCCAGAAATGAAAAGCAAAGGAGACAAACTTGTGAGACTTGTGTGTGAGCATGTGCGTGTGGAGGCATGCACTAGGTGTACTGGGACTCAAGGGTGGGAGGGGATCCAGAGCCCACTGATTACTAGGGGTGGGGGGGGGGTGGAGGGGGTTCCTTCATCTCCCAGCATTCAGTCCTTCTACGGAACGGAAAGAAAACAAACTGTCGTCTTCAAACACCCTCAGACGGAATGTGGCACAGTGGCACCGGGCAAGACAATAGTTTCAACGGTAATTACATCCCCAAAGACCTTAGCGTTGGCGCTTTCCCTACCCATGGTCACAAGAGAGAGAGACACAGAGAGAGACACAGAGAGAAAGAGAGAGAGAGAGAGAGAGACATAGAGAGACACAGAGAGAGACACAAAGAGAGACACAAAGAGAGACACACAGAGAGAGAGAGCGAGAGAATATCTCTTATTGGATGTGTTTTACTCATTCAGCCCTTGAATGGATGGAATCTGTGAAGCTCTGACTAGGAAGTTGAAAATGTATGCAGTTCTTTCAAATTGTCCATAAAAAACATAACATGGTGTATGCCTGTTTAAACTAAAGTTGAATAAGCAGTATTCTGTTGTTTGAATTCAACATAGGCCTGCTGCCTTGGGCTATGCGGTTAAGACGTTGCAGCATGTTGTCGTCTACACGACTCGACTACACAGGCATTGGTCCCATTTGACACTGTAGGGCCTCCAAAGATATCTTTGCATTCTGGCAGTTTAAAGCATCTTTGCTCCGTTTTGCCAGTACCCAGACAGTAAATGGTGGTTGGTAAAATCCATCCCGAATCAAAAGAAAAGCAATGTTCTCTCATCTCTGGCTTTTGAACAAGAAAATGCCTGCTAGCGACACATAGCATCAATATTATATCAGCTCGCATTCTAATTTGAGGACTTCGACACACGATGTAAGATGACACTATCTTCATGGGAGAAGAAATGCGTTTGCAGTCGGGCGGAATGGGGTTTATTAATTAATTTCTCATTTTCATGAGCACAACGACGTGCAGGCAGACAATATAAATGATGTAGACAATCTGTTAGTTGACCTAATTTATTGCATGAGGCATGTGTTATGTGCTAATTGAACATGGCTTGAAGTTTCCACAGCTTACTCCAAAGCTTGTATAGGGTAGAACTACAACGGAATAAAGGAATGCAATCAGTTCTAGTTTGGACTACCTTCACTGGCATGTCACACTAATTAGTGTGCCCACTGAACACCAGAATTCTGTTGAGATTCCTCCAAATCCTGAATCTAAGAACTCCAAAGTCACTTCTCCAAACAAACTATTCCCTCTGAAATCAGTTGTTTTGGCTTACATGGCCACATGTGCCTGGACTAAGAATGTCCAGGTGAATAAATAACTATAATTACTCTAAATAAACAGAGGATCCAGGCAGAGTTGGTGTTTGGAAAAACTGATTACATAGATCCGCCTGGTGTGTTTGAGGGCACTTTCCTCAAACCTAGCAGATGTCGTAATTAAGGTAGCTACCCAAACATTTACTTTGGGAGGTGAACCAATCTTTACCTAGAGAACTTTTCATTGTGCCACATCAATGAAAACAGGCTTGACTGACACTGGGTTTACACAGCACCGTTTCATACAATATAGAAGAACTGAGATATTATTATTTTTAGAAAAGCATCATACAGTATGCTTACAGTACTGACTAAAAGACAACAATTGCTTACTATTGGTAGGCTACCTATTTATCAAAGGCTTGGTTCTTTCAGTCTTCCTTCATTCTTTGCTATTCTTTATGTTAATAGAATCATATTAAAACGATTATAAAGAGGACATTTATAGTAAATTTTATTTCTGCAGATGTAGACGGCCACAATGGCGCCAGCTGAAGATATTGACCTGTGAGGTTGTGTGGGCATTTGTTCAGCACACGTCACCAACTAGCTGTAATTGTGTTTACCCAATTAGTGGCCTGCAGGTGACAAATGTCGCATCCACATTTCGTGCGACAGTGATGTGGTCTCAAGACACATGTCTGCGGACACATCTCAAGGTGCTCAAACCGTCGTCAATGCGCAACCATTCGAATTGGAGAGCATAATGCTCAACAACACGAAACAGTCAGTTGAGCCTACACACATTCTAATGAATGCCACACTTGTATCTGCCAACGTCTGGAAAATTCCTCTGCCAACCAGAGCCATCCCTTGTGGCTGCACGTGCCACTTTCATAATCATGATAATCAGCCAGGCACATCGACCACCAAACACGGTTGAGCTGCATATGACACTTGAAGGAGGGGAACTTTGGCTTTCAAATGATACAAGCACAAAGGTCTAGCTGCCATGCACCGTCCGGAAAATTCCGTTGCCAACCTGCCAGTAGAGCGCATGGCACAGTGATCTCGCGCACCACTTCATCATCAAAATTAAGTCTGTCTGTTCAGCCAAACTTAGGCTAAACATTTAATAATTTAGACCCGATTTCAAAAACGAAATTGAAACACTATGACTATGCTCAATCCATCCCACACTTGGCTGTAAATAACAGTCTATGTCTACGTGACTTCACTTCGGTAGGGCCACCAGCACAATGTTTTGAAATATTAAGGCAATCGCTTTACTTTTTATCAGATCAAACACATTCATTGTTAGTTAAACCAGACAGAAGCTTTAAGGCTATTTGCGCCTGAAATCAAATGCCATGCATTCTGTTTGAGACTTTAGAGACCCATACGACTAGAAAGAAGGAAAACTGCAGGTGCTTCTGAGAACACCTAACTAAGAAAGTTTAATTCACTGATGAATTGCATTCATAGCATCACATTATCATGACGCACATTTACGCTGGGCTTACCTCTGAGATTTTGGATCTTAACCATGACCTCCGCGGGAGACTCAAGTCTGTGCGCCAGATACAGACGACCCGAGTCGCGCTCTATCTGGACCGGTGAGTCGGCCTCCGAAATCACCTCGAACCATCTCTTCTCAAACTTTTGGTCCGGGACCGTGAAGATCATGTCCCCGACTTTGACATCCTCGGACACTGTCACCGTGTAGAAAAGCTCCTCAGATACCGCTCGTGGCCTTCTCACCTTCGATTCGGCAGGTCTTCGCACATCAAGGTGAAGTGTCACCGGTTTGCTTATGAGTGCAACATCTCCGTTGTCTTTTGCGTAAATTTGCACTGTTATGTTAGAGACACCAATGAGTGAATCAACCAGTTTTACCTGTCCAGTTTGCGGAACTATGTGGATATATTCACATTTTGGGAACGCGTAATAAGTTATTCGACCGTTTTTTCCAGCGTCCCCATCCTTCGCAAAAAAACGTGCCACTTCGGAACCGACTGGAGTCAATTCATCCACTGCTCGTATGTCATTGACACTGGTGAAACTGGGTGTGTTGTCGTTGGAATCGAGCACCTCAACTTCAATCAAAAATACACTTTGAAAACATCCGGACAGAACAGCTCTAAAATCATAAGATGATATGAGCTCTCGGTCTAAAGTTTTGGTGGATTTCAAAATGAGATGATGTTTTCCTTGATGGTAAACCAAACGGAAATCTGACGCATACTCGCCTTGTAAATCTGTCTCAAGTTTTAAACCATTACAGTCGTTCCCGACCGTTAAAGCAACTCCGTCAACTACAGTTCCAGTAGGTTTATTCTCACCAATTTGTCCATAATACATAAACTGTTTCCCATTCGCCAATGAAAATGTCACCAATGCGACAAGCACAAACGCTTTCAGGGCACCCGGTCCGCTTGAACCTCCCGTCATGTTTCCATCAAATCAATTTCAGTCACTAGTTCAACATTAAAATTCCGTTGCGCACAAAAAAACAATATATATATACCAATACACTGCAAAGGCATACAAAATAAATGCTTTACGCAAAAAGAAAGAGTGACAGTTATTCAAGCAACTGCACCACTGTGTCAAGTTCACTTTCGGCTTTTTCCGTGCAGCATCACTCGAGCGCACCGAGGATGAAGTCTACACTGTCAGACAAATACACCGCATTTGCTCCATGTGGCACTATGATCACCGCCCCGAAAGCAAGAGCCAATCAGAGACTGGAGTAGAGCGAGCAGACAGTTTCATAGGCCCTTCCACAGGGACTTTGATTTAACTACGCAGGAGAAGAACGTTGGAGAGAGCTTTTAGTATTCAGGTCCACAATTTAAAACGTTGTGTTTGTGGAATGGATGAGTTTTGTTTCTTAGAGAGGCTTGTCCTCAGAATGCACGTTTGGTGTTGCCTCGTTTTTCTGGGCTTGGCCTGAATGGTAATCAGTACTTTGTAGGGAAATGCAGTGGGCATCAGGCTGCAATAGTGCAATAGCACGTGCAATAGCACGCCACATTTTGATTGAAGTGAACTGAAGTGACTTAATCTTTTCCCCTAGAAAACTTCTTAATGCTTTGTTAATGTTAGAAAGAAGCATCCTTGACACAACAGTAAAACAACATCAAAGTAGAAGTAGCTTCGAAACAGAAACCAAAGCTCATTCCAACAGAAATATATATTCAACATGAGATTACAATTAAATTATACAAACCTGTGCTAAAATAATATATTTTGAGTGAAAATTAAAACATATATCAAAATCTAAGCATAGCTTTTTGCATGCATGGACAGTGTTATATTGTAGTCTACACATTAGGTCAGTCAAATGAAAGATAAAATATGTGTTTGCTTTTTCAACTTCTACAGTGAAGTGCCACCAGAGCTATTTCCTTTTCATTGGCGAAACAGTATCTGGCAGAAGTATAATTTGTCAGGAATCTTGTACATGAAAATCCAATTTAAAAGGATCAATATTTTTGGGATGCAACACATATTTCCCCTTCAGAGTTGCATTGACCAAAGGCCCGTGGCCTATTTCAGTGTATTTTAGACACTAAATCTGTTAAGGTTGGAATTTGTTCAAACAAAGTGTGTGTATGTGTGTGTGTTCCAGTCCTAAAGGAATGACTGCAGTGCGGTGTTGTATTTAGCCTACTAAACTCCAAGCATCAAATGAAGACTTTTGTTAGCCCTTCATCAAGTGACCCGCATCTAACGCTGCTTCAAATACTGCACCATTTCATCGAGACGAAAGTGCTAGTCTGAAACATTCCCTCCTCCAAAGCTACTTCCAATGGCGCCTCTACTGCCGTTCACCTCAAATAGGCCGATGGCTATGGGCAGCCTTTTGGAGGCGCCATCATTTGGCGAAGCCTTGAATTTTTAAGTCACGGTCCTCGTATCTTCCAACACATGGCCCTTGCAAGTGGGCAGCCCAAGCCGAGCCTCAAGGCGAAACCTACAACACATTTTTCACGCACCAACACCCGCCACAGGGCTGGTGCTGTGTCTCCTACCCCACTCCCTTTCCGCTTCTCACTTTGCCAAACTGGTTTTGTCCGTAGCTCTGTACTTGCCATTGGTGTTTCTCTTCCAACCCCTAATGATACGCGACATACAGTACGAATAGCAATGAGTTTCTTCCTGATTTCCAATAGATGAGAGAGACCCGGTTTGCAGTGTACGTGAGTACACAGAATTCCACCGCTGTGCTGAATTCCCAGTGGTAGACAGTGTCTTTATTCAGATTGACTGGGAATAAAAGATGATAATGAGGACCTGATACACTTTGCAGAACATGTTTAGTCTTTTGAGTCAAAAGACCCGTTTTGCTACACGCTCGTTTGTTTGCTGTAAATAGAACAGACAGGCACCTTGTGTGCCGTTTACCTTTGAAACACACAAAAACACTTAGAAGAGATCGAACTAGAGAGGAGATTTTTTTTAATGTTTAATGGGGAATAGGTTAAGCATGAAAACTCCAGTCATAAAATAATCGACCTCTGCAGCAAAAGAGGATGGAAAATAACGCCCCCCCCCCTCCCCCCCACGCTCCCCCCCCCCGCTCCCTCTCTTCCCCCCACCTCAAGTTGTCTTTTGAGAAGCTGTAACACAAATTACAGCAATTTACCCAAAGAGCCAGCGCGTGTGTGACAGGGGAATGGGTTTGGAGTTGACGGTGTCGAATGTCGTGTCACAGGCACTCATGCCAGTCTTTCATCACATTTTGGCACGCCTTTTCACCCTGAAAAAAAAGTGACGGAGAGAGAGAGAGAGAGAGAGAGAGAGAGGAGGGAAATGAGGATGAACCTTGAGCCCCGCCAGTCAAGGTCAAGTGCTCTTTTTTCTCTGCTCAGGTTCCCTTCCCGTTTGTCTGTTTTGTTTCTTCTCCTTGGTGTCTCTGTGTGCCTGACTCAACCCTGCTTTCCCTTCTGTTTTCTTACATCTTCCTCCCCTCACAGCCTTTTCAGCATGCGTATTGAAATTGAAAACAACGTCTTTGCCACTTTCCATGAACACATTTCCACGCAGTTCCATATGCTTTGTAAAGAGATGCATTGTTCGGGCTGAAACATCTAACCCTGACCAAGGCTGAAGGATGGGCAGGCTGAGAACAACGAGGCTCCCAACGTCAGACTCCAATTCTGAAGCACAAACTGCCATCAAAATACATGTACTGTATTGCAAGGTTTACTACTGGTGCCAAACGCACCTCATTGCCTTGTTGGCAAATGGATGCAATGACCAAAGAAAAATTACTGGGCTCAAAAATTGTGTTTTATTATGCTTAGAAACTTTGATCCTAATCTGAAGTGAAAATCGATCCTCCCATTTCGGTTGTTCTTTGAAGTTTCTAATGTTCTATTTCTCAGATTAGCAGGACATTAAAGTAGGATTTCATGCGTAACACACAGTAAACCTGTGGTGTGAATGCATTGGATTGATAAGAGGTTTCCCTTCATCAAATCTCTTGAAAAACATCTCTCTGTATCGTGAGATGTCTTGAATGCATTTGTTGGGTTTGCTTTCTGTTCTGATGCATGTTTTGCATGGATTTGTGCTACGACAAAGTTGGATTCTGTTTCTCTCTGCCTCTTGTCCTCTGTGTCTGCCTCATTCTCTCTCTGTCACATCTCTCTCTCTCTTTCTCTCTCTCTCCCTCACTTTCTCTCTCTGTAAACACAGGGATCTGGGCTGACAGTCAGATGAATGTCAGGTGGGTCCCGCCCCCTCCCCGTGGTAACACAGAGGGAGAATTATTCAGCAGTTGAAAGGCAGCCGGGATGACATCCGTGTCATGTGTCTGATCTCTGGTTAGGTGTTCTCATGCTCGGTGATAGGGCTGCGGTGTACGTGGGAGAGAGTGTGTCCCTGTCCCCTATGGCTTGGTCTCTCGGTGTCCTGCATGTGTATGGCAGCCTGAAAAAAACACACACAGCCAGACACAGACACTCACGCGTACGCACACGTTCAGTCTCTTTTCTGGGATCAGCCAACCTTTCTTAAATCATACCCCAATTTAGAGGGAGCTTGAGAACTTGACCTTGCAGCTCAGTGACTAAGCTCTAGCCATCCTTCCATCATCTGAGAAAGAGAGGGATTGATGGAGGAGGAGGAGGGAGAGACGGAGAGAGGGAGCAGACAAACCAGGAAGGGGCAGGGATGAGAGGATGCGGGGGTAATAAGGCAGAGAGGAAAAGAGAGAGAATGGAGTGAGTGTGAGTGAGGGGGGGTCGGAGTGTGTACGTGGGGGTGGGGGGCTTCAATCTCTTGGGATCAGCAGACCGGCAATGACGGCGCATCAATCTCGTTTCATGACATCGTTCCTCATCGTCAGGCCAATCGACGGCCGTCGCTGGCGTCCCCTCCCCGCCGACGGTCGCCACGCCCTCGTCTGTGCCACGGCCTTACCCCTCTTCCTGTTCATCCTCCAAATTTACCGCCGGCCGTCGGCCGTGACAGGTGCTCCGTCACCTGCGTCAGGTCTTCTGGCCCGTCCCGTCCTGTTCCATGCCTCGGCATCTAGATTGCCTTGTTTGAAGTTGATATTATACCCTGATGTGTGTGCTCCTACTGAATCGCCGACACTGGCAAGTCGCCTTCTATCCGGAGGGTTCTCATCCATGATCCCAGATTTCTTTTGTTTTCACTCGTTACGTGCTAAATAATTCCTAGTTTGAATATGAGAGGCCAAATACTATTTGAAATAATATTGTTGCTTAGCACTGCATTGGCTGTGACGGCCAATACAGCAGAATTTAGTTTTTTTCTTAGATGAGAAGATTAAATAAGAGCAAAAGATTCCTAAAATGATGCCTGGGACCATTAGATGTTGTTCCTGACTTGTCCAGCAGAGGCTGCCGTCTCTGGATGTGGCCTGCCCAGCAGCCTGATACTGTTGGTGCCTCCTGATTGAAGTAGTGACGCTCTGGTGTCCTCTGGTTCCTGATCCTATTCCGGCAGCTAAATCACTCCATCAGCTACACCCAGGATCCTCCACCATCCCTCCACCTCAGCTGCCATCGTCGCCGCACACCGTTTCGCTAGCCAGCGACGCCGCTAATGAGTAATCAGAGCCATGTCGCCACAATCCCCCCTGTCCGTCTTCATCCCCCCACCCCTCCCTCAACACACACACACACCGTCCGGACACACGCACACACACCGCACACACACACACACACACACACACACACACATGTACAGTCTCCTACCACACACACACACACACTCACGCACGTACACACCCTCACAAACGCTTACCATCAGCAGCGCTCCCCCACTGCCTCCAAACCAGCCTGCCTACACACACCCCAGAAAGTCTCCCTGATTGCAATCAATGAGAGCACCTTCTTCACTCCGTCCGCTCCATTTACCCAGCGCCCCTCGAGAGCGCTTAATGGCTAACCCTTTGTGACAGAGTGTATCGTTGGCGGGGGGAAAGAGGGATGGTTTGTTACAGCGGTGAAGAACACTGTGCTGCAGAGGCACGACCACCTACCGGCCCAGCCACCGGCACGGCAAACGGTGTTATTGGAAGGAAAGCAGGTCCAATTCTACGGAGGAGGACAGAATCGATGCATTGTCTGACTAGTCAGATTACCTCCACTCCTCTCTCATCTGTTGTTGATCATGTGCGGCGGGGCGTTCTAGAAATGGCCTTTGTGCCCCACCAGAAGGGGTGACACAGCCACAGGCCTCGAAAGAGGTTGACATGATTTCACGCCATAATGCTTTATGGGCCTACTGTACCCCTGGGAAGAAGCTCTATAAATATCGTTTCAGTGCCATGTGACTTGCCACTTGCTATCAAACATTTATCTTGTATTTCATACACCTGTGAGACTGTTCATCACATGAAATTGGATTTAGTTTACTTACGTTATGGAATATATGTCGTTGAAATCCAGTAAAGGACTTCAGAGTGAGTACTCGACACATGGTGAAGGATACTGTAATTGTAAACTGTAAAACTGTAAAAGTACAAATATACACTTTGTGCTCATTGGATACGTTTGATTGTACATGGTTTTTGTAGAAATAAATGTAATATTAAGACGACCTGTAGATGATCTGTTGATGCTGTTATTTAGATTTTTTCTTCTAAATAATACCAATTTACATTTTCTATTGAAAATACATGATTCAATATTTCTGTCAATGTGCCACCATCTATCCTTAGTATTACACTTCAGTAACTCACGCTGAACCCAGGAGCTCGCCAGTGAACCCCCTGCGACCCACATATGAAGTCCCACCACCTCCCACTGTGCGACACGCAGCGGAATGTAACAGTGCCAATTCAGCTCAAAAACTCCCAGCATCCTTTGCCAGTCGTCTCTGGATGCCCCATTTCTGTTGATGTCAGTTCCCCAGAACATCAAATCCTCCGCAACCCCCCGCCCGCCTTCTCTTGACAACTAAAACAGCAGCACTGACAGCAGAACTGACTGAAAAGGTACAGAAATGCTTCTGGTGTTGGATGGCATGATCTTATTATAGAATCTCATGACTCGGTTTGTTTTCCGTAGGCATGGCTGGGATTGTTTAGAAGCGTGCGAGTGTCAGTGTTTGACCCGTGGAGTATGCTCCTCTCTCTCATCCTGTCCCTTTTCTAACAGCCTGTCTCTCTTGTGTAAATATGTCATCCAGTGCATGGCCTCGATTTGGCCAGGATTGAAACAGAAACAGTCAGCTTGATTTATCCATTTCCCTCTTAAGGAACAACATGTCATTATTGTTAAGAATTATTCTAAAATGTTTGTTGGAAACTGTTGTGGATGAGGGTATTGTTATATTACTCCAAATTGTTTCCAGGTTGTGATGGATGAGGGCTGAGAGAGGAGACAAACGACGATGACAGGGCGCCTCTACAATGGTTTCACTCTTGCTGTTTTTGATTTCTGTTTTCTAGATCATTTGATCTATTTATTTATTTATCGTTGTAATTCTATTCATTATCTATGGTGTGGAGCAAAAAAAATGAGACAGTCAAATGTCATTTCAAAATGTCTCCTGGCAAACGTGAAGGTAGAATGTAAGTGTAGAATCTTTCATTCTAGTTTTTTTTCGCTACCACAAATAGCTCTCAGTTGGAGTGTCGCTTGGATAGGAAGTGTGTATGTGTCTGGGGATTAGGATAGTAAGAAGTCAAGGAAAGAGAGGTGTTAGAAGGAGGGTGTATATTTGGGATTAGAGCACTGTTGTGCAAAGTGGAGGGGTATTAAAGCTTGCCTTACGGATACGCTACGGTAATGGCGCAAAGATACACAACACAAGTGTGTGTGAGCGAGTGTGTGTGTGTGTATCACATGCTTTCTTAAATGATGAGCTGACTAACATCACTCCAAATCGATATGATGGAGAACACACAGGACTGGAACACACACTCCCAACAGTATTGGCACACTGTCCCAAACTCTGTCTTCCTCCAGGGTAGTATTGTTGACGCACGGATACTGATGAACAGTAAATCTTTGGACCATGCGTGAGTCTAGTCCAAAAGGCCCTGCGGGACCAATCCAGCAATCGGTCCCCAATTACACTGTCCTAAAAGAGATTATGGGTTGCAGATTACAGGTCCACCCGCGAGGCAACCCAGAGTCCTGTGGTGAAGTTAATCCCTTTTCAATAGCAGTACAATATATCTCCATGACTCCATCATATGTTGGTTAAAATAGATTTGTTATTTAGTGACCATGAAAATGTTTTGTATGCAAATGTTTGTCTGCCCGCAAGACATGGGTTGTATGTACTGTGTTTTTGTAAATCAAACTTCATTGCAATTTAGTTTGTTGTGAGTGACATGCTGCGCTTCTTATCGAATGTTCGTGTAGAGCTATGTATCATGTAAATATCCTACTTAAAGAGTTAAGTAAAGGCCTTTGCTGTTGGGGATTTACGTTCACAGCACTAGCAGTAAGGGTAGAAAAGGAAGGCGAGGAATAGGAGGAGGGGAGAAAAAAAAGTGATGATTCATAAAGCATTTCAGATTAGGTGGCATTAAGGTTGCCTTGCCATGTTGTTCGTCAGTCACAGCCTAGACGAGTGGAGCGAGCAGGAAGGAAATCCACTAAATCACGTATAGCCCATATGCCGGCGCAACCGCTAAATCCTTCCCCTGGTAAACCAGGGAGGAAGTAAACAAACAATAACCACGTCCAATTTGAAAAAGTATTCTCTTATTTCTTCCATTCTCTGATTCACCTCCTCCCTCTCCCTCTTCCCCTCTTGCTCTTTCTGCCTTTACCTCACTCTCTATCTTTTCCTCTCTACCTACCTCTCTCTTTCCATCCGTCCGTCCCTCGCTCTCTGCCTCTCTCTCTTAGATGAACTTTCCCAGCTCCCCCCTGTTGCTAGGTGAACAGCACGGGCACCAATGATTGACAGGTCTTTGAAAACACCATTATGAGAGGTAAAGTGGAAACAAATAACTTCAAAGATGGAGGGGTGGGTGTTGTTGGATGTCTTCCAGAGCTCAAGTCAACAGAAGACGAGGACTTCGGGCACCAGACAGATCCGAAGGCAGGGTTTTCATTCATGGAGCATCATTATAACTGTCTCTTTTCATTATTACGACGGTTGTGAAATCATCATGGGGAGGTGAGCTAATCATGCCACTTTTGCCGGTCTGTGGGTAGTCGCTTGCCGACAAGGAATTTGAACACACATGCCCCAACACACACCCAAAGATAAAGTCAGAGACACACAGGTGAACACACCTCCGCCCTCCACACACACATACACACACTCACACACAGTCAGACAGAGAAAGTCTGGCGAAAACATGTGGCCCTCACCCACCACCCCGCAAGCACAGTTGATCGCTGAGATTGCCGGGTGACATTTTGGACAGGCGAGTGGGAGACGCCTGTCTCTCACCCCTCTCTCTGTTCTCCAGCCCCTAATGGGAAACATCTGCTGCGGCCGAGCCACTGAGGGCAAGGTTAGCCTCGCTTGATTTAGCGTTAGCTTAGCGGACCCGCAGTGCTCCCTGCCATATGCCTCTTACCTCATTAGCTAGCTAGCTAGCGTTCTGTCATGAGGCCTGCTTAAGGCTCTTTCCACCTGGGGCTACCCCAGCCCTCTGGCCTACAGCTGGAATAACTAGCCCTCTCATTATAGGTATAGAGAAGGGCACTCCTCAGGAGAACCAAATGTTTACCAGCTAAATCACCTCGAACCTGGCATTCGTTACAGGGTTGTCATGGAAATGACGGTGCATGTCATTTATCAACTGCTGTCAGTCTCGGCAGTTTGTCAAGGTAGAAAGTGGGCCAGAGCAATTAGAATTCTTCCCCCGTCTTCCTCCCCTTGCACCAAACAGTGGACAGAATGTTTGGTGCCGAACCTTTTGGTCAACCTCTGATATGATTCCATGATTTTTATACCTTTGTTATCTTTTTAACAAAGTAGAAATGGTTCCACTGGGAGTCAGATGTGTCATGCAGCATAGTCAACCATCCTACCCAGCCATACAAGGTCTATACGGCCTTGATGTGTATTTTCCTTTGTGTGTGTGTGCGTGTTTGCCGAAATCTACACCCTAGGCCTATCCCGAAATATCCTTTACTTCACCTTCTGTGCAGTTTCATCTTTTGACAAGAATCGCAGACTTCAAGAATCACTCAGTACTCAGAAAGTCTCAAGGGAAATGTCAGAGGAGACCTCGAATAATACTGGGACATCAGAATGCAATTGCGCTACATGACTAAAAGGTACAGTGTGTGAATTGTGTGTGTGTGTGTATGTGTGTGAGAATGAAGAGGGTTAATACGACTCGCAGCGTAATCCCTTTACAACACCAAATTGAAGTTCATGCTTGAACACTATTCACAAATAGCATGAATTCAAGACATCAAATACACATATGGGAAAAATCCGCAGCAAGCAATTTTCTCAAGACTTAAAGCATAATTGTGTGATGACCGCTCGCAAGAGGCGTAGCAAGCGACATTATCTTTTAAAAAGAAAGAGAAAAAAAGATAATAAATTCTGACACTCTGAGACGAGAGGAATAAAAGAAAAAGAACGGCCTGTAAAGACTATTGGAGTTATTTATGAAAAAAGCCCCCAGTACAAGTCCAATCTTTTCATGTCCAACCATTCAACCCTTAAATAAGAATGCTTTATATTCCATTTAATATGACAGCCTATCATTTTCTCAACAATGAAAAGAATCCCTACCGCAGCACTATTGAGTCACACATAGTGGCATTTTAATGAATAGCGGGATGGGCTGAACCGTTTTCGTGTCATGAAAAGAGTATGTCATCAAAAACAGAAATTTTTGAAATGACATTTGAGCCCAACTGACGAGTGCCCTGTTCTTGACGGACGACGGGCGACACGGTCAAAATCCAAATGTGACCCATCGTTTGGATTTGAGGTACCGACGTTCTTTAGGTTTCTTGGAATTTCACGGCAGGCCGACTTGGTGAGGGTCCAAGACAAATGACGCCTTGTCTCATTGCTGAGTACTTCCTGGTTCTGAACGTATCGGAACAAACAAGCTGCTGACAGAAACAGGCCCAGGTGGCATACGAAGGAGGAGCCATTTGCCGGGTCACATCTTTGATCGGTTAAACGGCCTGTGATGTTTCTATTAGGCCATGTCTTGTCAGGCTCGGCACTGAGGGCAGCAGGGCAGCAGGAGACAGAAGGACAGGATGATAGAGAGCCTTGGGATGGGGCGTCTGTTTATAGATAGTAACCGACTCTTAAACTAAGCAACTCTCAAATGGTCAAATAGCCGGAAACTTCATCCATTGTTTATGCCAGCATATTATAAACGCTAACACCCCCTCTCCCCCCAACACGCACACTCTCACACACACACTTAAAGTCAACCGGAAATGGACTGACAGTTGTTAACCCTAAGGAGTCAGGGTGGAAGGTGTGTGTGAGCGCGCGTGTGTGCCTCTTCCTCGGGAAGCAGAGGAGGAGTAATGACTCACACACAAAGGATATTGTGTGATCCTAACCTGAACTCAATGGCCAACACATGTGTGTCAAAGAGCTGACAAATTGACTGACAGTCGGCCCCGACGACTCACAAACTGGATGTGTGATTAGGGGAGGCCCACCCTCTCTCGCTCTGTCAAAGAAGTGAAACTCACCACTCCATCCTTGTCATCCGAACAACCCTCACCCTCTCTTTGGAGCGGACTCTCTCTGACCTCCTCCTTCCAGCCCCCCACTTTAAGCCCCAGTCATCTTTGAGCTGAGCTGAGTTGAGTGGTGTCAGCCATAGAATGACACACAGGTGGGGGATGAGACGGGCCATTTGGCTGTGGGCCTGTTATTTTAATAGCTAGCGTATGCTGGGATGAATGAAGGGTAATGACTATGTCAGTGTCTGGTCTCCACACCAGGAAGGAGCCTCGCACTTCGGCACACACACACACACACACACACACACACACACACACACACACACACTGCACACACACAACTACACTCACCCACATACAGAAAAGCCCTTGAACACACATGCACAGACACTCAAACAATGGATGGTTGTTAAAATGTCCCACAAGTAAATTTTTTCCAGATGTCTTGAAATACAGTATTAAGATGCTCTTATGAGTTTTTATAATGGTGTGTGAAGAAAAAAATCATGTTCAACTCATAAGGAGCAGAATGATGTTCTCATACTTGGCAGAATGGGTCAAGAGATTTGTGCTTTTGGGATTTCCAAACATATTTTCATATTTCATATATTCAGTATAAATACCTTTGATATGTGAAAACAATCCATCATTAGTGAGGCTAAGCCATTGAAGAATAGGTTGTGGTAAGTTTAGCATGTAGCACGGTTAGCTAGTTGTGTAGCATTAGTGTAGGGTTATTTAGCGGTTACTGCTTAGCTAGCCTTAGCTGCGCAAGGTCAGTGATACGGGCAAGCCAGGAGGCTAGCAGTGACATGATGGGAGAGACAGGCAGAACACCAGCTCAAGGCCTGGTTATTTGAGCTCCATTAGGCTTCATGGCAAATTATATCCTAATACCTGTTGTCACGGCAGATTCACTGGAGTGAGAATGCTTATCCTGCCAGCCACAGGGGCTAGAAACCCACCCACACAGCACAGCCAAACAGTGTGTGTAGCCTACACTCATCCTCACATTAACCTTCTCTGCCACACCAACATACACATGATAGGCCTACCCTCTGGGCCATGTGTATAAATGCATACACACACGGAAGTTTACAATATACCCATCCCCCCCAGACACACACACACACACACACACACAGACATCATTCTGTAGTCACTCGTTCCCATGCATATGCACCAAGGTACAGGGCGATCAAGGCAGTCTCTCTCACATGAACCACACAATGTCATTCACTGTCTCCCGGGCAAGTGCCTCGCTCTTTCTCTACATTGCTGGGGAAGCAATGCACAGAAGCACACAGGGAGGACGGGTGTTCCTGGAGCCTCGTCGGGTTTTGCTTCACCCACTTCCTCACAGTCGAGTCCTTTTTCTTGAAGCTGGGCAAGGAAAAAAAGATCAAACACCAACACAATATGGATTGCATGAGATGCAAACCAGAATGATAAACTTGTAGTGGTAGTTGCCTCCAACACATATTATGGTAGTTTTGATCCATGGTGTGCTGAAAATCAGCAACGTAGTTGAAAATGAAAAGTAATGCTTTTTGAGATTTGGAGGGTTGTTAGAGTTTAAGAGCTCCTTTTGGTATCTATCTGTCTATGTGTGTGTGTGTGTGTGTGCTTGCGTGTACTGTGGATGTGTCTGTTCTTGCCTCTGTATGTGTGGGCGTGTACGACAGAGAGCGCGCGAGCGTGTGTGCAAATGCTCAATGAGTCTGTTTTATCGGGATTCAATCTTTCATCTCAATGGAGTGGTCGGGGAGAGAAAGACGAGCCAGAGCGCGGCTCGCTTTGACACACACGGACAGAGGTTCCCCAGACAGACCGTGTCCACACGTCCACTCGACTCTGCAAACACAGCTCACGACTACCCAGAGGGTCTCTGGGTCCCAGGACTGCTGCCAAAACCACAAGACACACAGCTACACGCGATGGACCACCGCCACATAAACACAGACACGGTGATCCTCACAATCTCCACGAGGCACTCGCCGTGCGCACGGCCCAAATGAATTCGGTTGCACTGACTGCAACTTGAACGCCGAGGCACACACTCATACACACACACACTCAGGATCCCTAAAGGAGGAGAGATAGACGACTGTGAAAACATTGAACGCAGTCCCCGAGTGCACGGGACAGTTCTGCAATTCCAGTCATATTCCTTGGAGACAGAGAGAGAAAGAGAGAGAGAGAGAGAGAGAAGAGAGAGAGAGAGAGAGAGAGAGAGAGAGAGAGGTGCAGTATACAGGTAGGTATGGAGATCTGTGCACGGGGGATATTTACTGGGACTGACAAAAGTTAACTCGCACTTTCTAACGAAGCGAGAGTACGACGAGGAGAGAAGAAAGGTAGAAAAGAAACAGTGAACCCATCGGCTGTTTGAGAAGATGACTCATAATCCCTCCCCTCTTATTCCGGCGGGAGAGTGAGCGATTAAAAGAGCGATATGATAGAGAGAGAGAGCGTGGGAGAGAGAGATTTCTGAGCACCATCGGGGCTGGAGCGCGCGTTCGCTGGCGAGATAATCATCCTTTTCTTTTCCATTTACAGCTCATCTTGCCGTCTGCCTCCGAGTGCTCTTCCTGCGCCCCCACAGTGGAACGCACACCCTCTTGTGCCGCCTTGACAGGCCCTTACGCCAGACATGAGACTCGCTAAAGGGGCTCTGGGTCCCCTCCAAGAGGGCAGCAGGGGTCAGCTCAAATGGACTTCCCTTTCCTCGCCAGCCTTCTAATGATGTGTCACGTCAGCATATGAGGTGAAGGAAAAGAAATGGAGTGCTATGAAGAGGCAGAGCGTGGTGTTTCACCTTGGAATGGGTTCCGTTGTGTTTTCTTTTCTTTGGCTTGGTCAGGCTACATTTTCGAACGGAAAATTCCCTTTGAATTATTTGCTGCGTTATCGCTTTTATGTTTAAAAAGAAACACGGTATCCACGCAGTGGGATTTAGTCAATCACAAATAGTCCTTTTTTCCTTTGATACATGAGCCATGCTCAATTGTCAGAATAACCTTGCAAGGCAATAGTCCAGCCACAAGATATATCACATAACAATGTATGGTTGAGCATGTATGCAGTACTCCAATGTCCCTCAGGAATTCACAGTGAATATAGTTTTGATACAAAAGGCACAATTTCTTCACATCGTAAAGTGAAGTGGCAATAAAGTTGGGTGGGTTGCCATAAAAAGAAGAATGTGGAAAAATCTGATTAGGGTAAACAAACAAACCAATTAATGGCCATTCAGAAGAGCATGGGTGCTGCTTTGAATGGGCCAGATAAGGACAGTGCAGTGATACAGAGCATGATGATGCAGATTTTTTAAATTTAATTAAACCTTTATTTACCCAGGCAAGATCATTAAGAACAAATTCTTATTTTCAGTGATGGCCTGATGTTACAAGTAGTAAGTTACAGTGGTAGTTACAAGTAGTAACGTTATTTCTCTCTGACTTTTCCCCTTGTTGATATTCTGTATGCGTTTCAACACTGTAAGTCTCTTGTTCGCTTTGGTTCTATTTTCCTCAGGACACCCTCAAGCCTTCCTCCTCCCACCCGTTAAAAAAGAAATTCTCGCCTTGACATCTTTCAAGCCAATGCTTGGCCTTACTTAGCATCTCCCTTTTTTATTTTTTCAGTGATTTGACCCTCTATCTGTTATCCGTGCCTCTCTCTCTCTCTCTCTCTCTCTCTCTCTCTCTCTCTCTCTCTCTCTCTCTCTCTCTCTCTCTCTTGCTCCCTCTTCTCCCTCCTCCTCTCTCTCTCTCTATTTCTCTCTCTTTCTCAATAGATTATATAAAAGTCAGATTTGAGAGTGTATGAATCCGCACACACGAGCAAGGAATATGATGTTTGAGTCTTCAACCTCTGTATAAACAGCAAACCCTGCAGAGAAAGGGACCAGGAGAGAAAAATCAGGAGAGAGCGAGAGAGAGAGAGAGAGAGAGAGAGAGAGAGAGAGAGAGAGAGAGAGAGAAGAGAGAGAGAGAGAGAGAGAGAGAGAGAGAGACATACTGTTCCCATCATCTATTCAAGGTTATGGGAGAACTCATCTGCTGGCGTGAGATCTGATCCCTCTTTCATATTGCGCTCAAAGGAGAGGAAAGGAGGAGGAGGAGAGGGCAGGAGATGAAGAGGGTGAAAAGGGGTTGGGGATCACTGGGTATAAAAAGAAAATCACAAAAAAAATCCGCCTCGCAAATTTATCAGAGCAGAATCTTGGACCAAGATGTTAGATTTTTTTTGGTTCTTTTTTTTTGTTCTTTCATTATTGTATCTAGTGGGCATAGGGCATGAGTTACTGGTGTCTGGATGTGTGACTGAATGTTTCTAGGTCAAGGACTAGTTATTAGTTTTTTGAGTTTTCAACCATATTCTCATACTTCCCTTCAATTATAATTATACTACTACTATAGTTCATTTATACTTATGTATATATAAAGGTATATATGCTGTACTAAATGGAATAGGCTGATGCTTACAAACAGAAATTGTCTGATGGTAGTACTTGTTAAGGTCTATTTAATGTACCACCACTTTGCCTGTAGAAAAACTAGGCAAAAGTGTAGGTCAAGGCAGATATTAAACCTGGCTCTAATGTACCGATGCAGTGTGCTGTGACGCAAATTAGACCCTGTCATAGACTAGACAGATATACATAAATAATCTACAACAATTCCAGGGTTTGGATCCCACAAAAATGTCTTCCTCAAATCTGTCTCATTTCAGGTGCAGGAATGTTTCTTGAATGTCGCTGGTGAACATGTGTGACAGAGTTGACTGTTACATAGTGAGAGAAGTAGGAGTGGAGCTAAATAATCAGACATACTTTCTACAGTATACTGATGGAAAGCGATGGCATTTGGATCAGCCTGGACTACACGTTTTGAGAAGTGCACAAAACATGTCTTTTAAAACCTTTATGGTACATTTGTTGTTTTTGTATTGTATTATTTTGAACACTGGGTGGTGTCTGGGTGCAGGAGAGCTTTATAGGTGAGCTCACCTGAACAGGTGGAGCTGATTGGAGACCGGGAATAGCACACCCTTTCTTTTTGCCGTGTAGCAGAGCACACGCTATTGTTTTGTCATTCATGATTAGAATTAACAGCAAGAAGTCATCTGTGGACTGAACACGTCAAATCCAACTAAAACCCAGTATGACAATCACTCTGTGGCTGTGAGTAGCAATAACCACCACAATTGCTACTAAACACACACGCATACATACGTTTTATGAATAAACTCCCACACGCACTCACCTATTGGTATGCTGACACATGAATGTAATGTGTCTTTGCAAATAAACAATCTGGCATGACAGGTTGTCGACCTGGATGTCAAATTTTCTAAGCCTGACCCACCCACTCATACATTACCACACAGACACACACACAGACACACACATACACAAACACACACACACAACTACTTACGACAAGACCGAGAGAGATAGCACAAGTAATAGAAATTGGGTCAGGGACACGATAGCCACCAAAACACAGTTGCTCACTAACCTTTAGAAAAATCACACTGGGGCTCTCACACATGAGATTAGCTCTATCCCTGGGCACACATGAGATTAAGCTCTCTCCCTGGGCAAATCCCAGACGACAGCTCCTTGCGTGTCATCAGTCTTGCGTGCACACACTCAAACATACACACACACACACAAACACTCATGCCAACACACAAACACAAACCCTCTTCCACAATCTCCCAACCGGGGGACGATGTTAAACCGATCTGACCAAGGTATGCGAACCCAGCAAAAACAAAGAAAAGAGGCTAAATAAACACAATGCCAGAATCTTAAAACATTTCAACCTCCTTTACAGTCTCTGTCAAACCTGCCAATCCTTAGAGATTTTCCTAAAAACGTTTATGTCATGAGAACAGATTCAAGATAGATGATCATTTTATGTGTATGTGTGTGAGTGTGTGTGCATCGTGCGTTGTGTGCAAATCGTCTCGATATCATGTTGCATAGGCTGTAGCAGTTGAGATTCACAGCAACGGACAGGAACACACCTTATTGAATATCAAAGTGAAGACAAACTCCAACCCCACAACACACTCCATCTGAACCATTCGTGGAGTTTCTTCCAGTCCGTACGCACAATCATCCCAAACTCAATCCAGCCCCTCTAACTCTCTATCCTAATCTTATTATTCCCCTCCAGCATGTGTCTGACGCTTTTCTCAGTCATTAAACGGGATTTGACTCGAGCGGCAGGATTTTCACAGCCCAGCCCAGCCGGGCAGACAGGATAGGGGACAGATACGGCAGCTTACAGGGGTAGGGGGATTTGAACACATGCACACTTGGTGTGTACTTCACTGTGGTCTACACGTCCTTAAACCAGTGTCTACCCCACAGTAAGGGGATAATCTTGGTGAGGGGGACTGAGGTGGTGGGGGGGTGGGGGGAGGGCCTTGAAATCAGCCACTTTTTGTTGGCGGCAGTAGGAGTGAGGGAGTGCTGTCGGTCAGGTGTGTATTTACTATTTTTGCACACACTTCTACTTCAACTTTTTGGGTAACCAGTGGTGCCTTTGGACTATGTGCAGATGCAAACATGGTTTGTGCACACACACACACACTCACCATTCATAAAAAGGCCACACAGGCCCAGCACCCAAGCAGGATCCAGTCTCCTTAGATATGCATGACTGCCCCCTCCCCCTGGGATCCCCAGAGATCTCCCGGCGCTGAGTGTGTGCGTGTGTGAGTGTGTGTGTGTGTGCTCATCTGCTCGCGTCTCCAGTACGTGTGTCTGGTGCAGTGTCTTCTCCTGTGATGTGTCCGACTTTTTAAAAACACCTGAGTCAGAGAGACAAATCTGGCTAACAGCTGTTCAAACCCCGTTTAGACCCCAACCTGCCCAACTGGACGGATGTGTGCATCAGCACAAAAATAACTCTCAGACTGCATGCACAGCAGCTCAGAGACACTCCCTGCTAGGTTTTCTATAGATCTAAAAAGGAGGTATGAAATTAGCAGAACCTCAACCAGGGTTACCTCAACCAACCAAGGTCAGCCTTGCCGACGTGTCCACGTCAGTGGCGGATCTAAGGGGTGGCAAGGGGTGGCAGCTGCTTACCAAAGTACTGCCACCCCAATCTTCCCATGGAAAATATTATTTGTACATTACAAAACATTTCAATAAATAATATTAATATTACTGTTTAATTTAAACTATAATGTTATAGCCTAATCATTTACCATAGGGAGTACTGTACTTTGGGTTTTGATTCGCCTCCAGGAGGCCACCCAACAACTTCCTTCTGCCACCCCATTGCCACCCCGAATGAAAATCTCTAGATCCGCCCCTGGTCCACGTGTCTTTCACATTTGCTCGACACATATTTGAAGTCTTCCGTAGCACTGTGACTGCTATTCAAGAAGCAGAATACCCACAAAGAAGATAAAGAGATGACAAGAGAGGTCGAACATGAGCGAAAGGGCGCGTGTCAACTATATGAACTGGCTCCGCCTCTTCCTTTGACGGACCACAGATTTCTCGTGGATGACCGTTTTGAGAGGAGGGACACCTCATTGGCTCGACAGAGTTCCTCCCTGATCCCCTGCCCAGCAGGTCTCAGAGTCAATCAACAAACACGATTCAGACAGATAACCCGTTCAGAAGAAGTCATCTGCACAGGGTGAATAAAAAGTGTTTAATACACGTCCAAAGATAAAAAGCAAACAAACCATCAAAACGGATGAGATGGAAAGAGAGAGAGAGACGGAGAAGGAGAGAAAGTTCCCCAGGAGGACCAAAGAGTGCATAATGAGAGTGAAAGAGGAGAAGGAGCAGGACCCGGAGTGTCTGAGATAGGAACGGCTGCCAGACCGAGTTGAAAGCATGACCTTGCCTGCTAGGATGACAAAGGGAACCAGCGGCATATTCAGACACGCACTCACACACATAATGTACGCACACATACATAATACACACAAATGTGATATATACACACACACACACACACATACAAACAGAAAGTTTCTCTCTGTTCATTATTGATAGAACCCCTTCTTGATTTTTAGTAGTTCGCCCCACATTCTAAATGCCAGGGTATCTCAACAGCAATGGCTGTTGTCTCCTCTGCATTTTAAATGTATGTTGCCGTTTTGTTCACTTGTTCTTTCTTTCTTTCTTCTCTCTCTCTCTCTCTCACTCTCTTTCTCTCTCCCCCTCTCTCTCTCTCTCTGTCTCTCTCTCTCTCTTTCTTTCTTCTTGCCTGCCCCCTTCTGTCCCTGCCACCACAGTGTCCTTCCCTTTGCCTGACTGGTCCTTTTTAAGAACTACTCTTTCTCCTTTCTCCCTCTCTCTCTCTCTCTCTCTCTCTCTCTCTCTCTCTCTCTCTCTCTCTCTCTCTCTCTCTCTCTCTCTCTCTCTGTCTCTCACTCTCTTTCACCTTGTCCAAATTTTCTCCCCTTACCCCTGGCTACAGTTTCTCTTTCCTTTCAGCACTGTTTTATTCTACCGTTCCCTCTCCCCCTCTCTTGTTGGGTAAGGCTCACACTATAAAGGGTTTTCAGATGTACCTCACATCCTTACAAGGCTCCATTTGATCACACATAAAGCCCATGACAGACAATCTTTGGTGTGTGTGGATGTGTGCATGTGTGTGTGTGGATGTATGTGAGTGTGTGTGTGTGTAGATGTCTCTGTGTTTTCTGAGATCCACACTCTCCATATTCAAAACCCGCTGAACTAGTGCTGATACCAGAGGTTTTCCACAGCTGAGAAATTGCACAGTGCTATGATGAAACATCCATATTGCCATGTACGTCGGCCCACGACTCACCCCTCCTTGCGCCATGCTATTGTGAGAAGAACTGTTCCTAAATGAAGCGAGGTCAGGGTAACACACTGCAACACTCTCCATGCCACTCTCATCAAAGACTTATACGAAAGATCACCCAGGAACTGTACACAAAGAAAGTAAAGAGATAGATGGAGAAAGTTTAATAATGTATCTAGCAATCCTGACTTGTCCAAGTTATGGCAGAGTCATCCTAAAATGTCCAATTAGTATGAAATATTCAGGTGTGTGTGTGTGTGCGGAGGAAGAGAGAGGGACAGAAATAAGTGTGTGGAGGAACAGACAGTGTGTGTGTCTTCAGTTGCCATCATGAGGAATGATGGCCACATTCTTGCGATGTAGGGTGGTGACGGGAGGGATCATGGAATACTGAAGAGCAGAGGTGTAGCGCTGCGTGTATGTATACGGCATAGACCCACCACTGAGCAGAGGGATTTACCATATACCCACCTGGGAAGAGACAACTGAATGTACACCCACCTACAAATAATGACTGATACATCTCAGTGTCTATCAATCCAATGGGAGTTAAGCCCCAGCCGAGTGGAATGTCATTCGTCCAATCAAGCGTCATGCTGTGAGCGCACTCATGTGGTTATTGGTAATACCGTGGCGGTATATTTGATCAATGCTGTTAGTGAAGCGTCTTCATGCCATGGTCTGGCATAGTTTTATGGCTAGCATAACGTTAGCTTTTTGGTTCATGGCTGAGCCAAAGGGTTCTATATGAACTGAACAGACTAGAAATATCTGAGCTGGCTTTATGGCTTTCTAAAAAACGATTTTGATTGCAAAACGCATGAAAACATAATTTATTGTTCTTACTTTTATTAATTGAAAAAGTGACCATGATGTAATAATGCCCTTTGAGGTGTCTATTAGCGACTGGTGACTTAGTGGCTTATCTCAGTGATAACGAATGGCAATATATTATATTTGGTCACATTTTAAGTGGTTGTTGACAGGGACTTACGGTCTCCCACACACATTTAACGCGTTAACACAGTACATTTCTTATTTAAATAGTTTGGTATATCATATTTTTGCACGTTTTTTTATTATTATTTTTACGAAAAATTCTAGGAGGGGCGGCGCCCTTGCGCCCTCTATGGACGCCACAGTTATAGACATTATCCAGGTCACTGATTAACCTATGTAGCCTCCCAGCCTGTCTGGAGAATGTTCCAACACCGATGACACTGCTCTCTAGACATGTCTG
This sequence comes from Mallotus villosus, assembly GCA_903064625.1. NCBI lineage: Eukaryota > Metazoa > Chordata > Actinopteri > Osmeriformes > Salangidae > Mallotus > Mallotus villosus. The sequence goes on from CAEFZP010003075.1 coordinate 149,577, forward strand.
CTGGATTACAACTTCCAGGCACTCCAACTGTTATCCTCCATCCTGACAGTCAGCTAACATCCAGATTGTGTAGCGTTATGTGATTTTGACCTTTCGTCAGACAACGGTAGTAAATTGCAACGACTGTTACGTCAGTAGGTGGCACTAAAAGCACATGAAATACAAGTACTGTGTAGGAAGAAAAAGATCCTGCAGTTGGAGAGCTGATCACAAGCTACATTAGAGCCACAGTATCAACAGCTGGTTACCTACCTGGGTTCTTTGCTTTCCCTGGATACATATAGTCCAACACTACGCTAATGAGCTCATCTGCTAATGCAATATAAGCAATGCAGCGTCGATGAAGCATAAGAGGGTTCAAATATAGTTCAGCTTTCTGTGCTGTTCCCCTGACTGCCCCTCTCCTGTCAGACTGATGAATTGTCTTAAACTCTCAACAGATACTCACTTGTTTTCTCACAACCCCAGTTTTTATCACCTATCCCCGGATTGGTAGTAGGAACCAGTCATATTACTCAATTATTCTATCTACATGGTGGAGCTGGGGACCAAGATACTACATTGGGTTTCTTTATATGTTCCCATAGCGATGTGACAGCACCCCGGTGTGGTTTGTGGTTGTAAGGTTTTGGCCATAGAGATCTCTGGAGGTGGATGTGATCGGATACGTTACTTACAGTTCAGAGCAGGGAAATTGTTTGCTGTGATAATTAAATGCCAGTGTGATAATAAATTATTTAAAGTATTTAATGCAGGAAGTTTTCAGGAAGTTATTCTTAGAAAATATTATCTGGCACATAAATGTAGCTACAATTGATGTAAATGGTCTTGGAAAAAAATTAAGACACACTTGATATGAGTCTGTGAGCTCTAGTGCTGTTCCCAGGAAGGAAGCCTGCAATCATTTGAGATCATTGAGAAAGAGATCCCCCACCCCAAAATATTTTTACGAAATGAACGAAGACATGAAAAAAATACCTGTGTGTGTGTACTTGTGGTGGGTGTACCTCCGGTTTCCCCCCTTAATGACATCATCCCACATTACCTCGGTCTCCGCACCTGTCTCCCATCAAGTCCTCAAGTTGCTCCCTTAACAATGTGAGTGTGCCACAGTTGGTATGAGGGAGAAGTAGAGTAACATTAGTTTCAGCATCTCATAAGATGTTTGCTGTTCTTTTCCACAAGGTCAGGTAAGAACTCATACCAACTCATATAAAACGCTAAGTTTTACAATGGATGTAAACATGACTAATGATGATAAATTCTAGTGCAGCCAATACAAGATACAAGCGCAGCTAGTTCAGGCAGGGCAATCGGGCAGCGCACGTCATCCGCTCATTACCACATCTGTGTTAGCCAGCACAAGCCCATTGGGCCAAGTCCGATAAGACGGCATTAGAAGGCTGTGCGGATACGCACACACGCACTCGCAGCCCAATTGTTGTATGATCAGTGCTGCTGCCACCCTCCACCATCCCCTTCTCCCCCATGCTGTCTGTATGTTCTATCCATCAGGGGGATTATATCTCTATTGCTCCCTGCCTCATATGTCGTGTATGTATGTGTTGCATCGAGGAGGCAGGGAGTGCTTCCCTTAGATCATCCACTCCGCCAAAGTTAAATCTACATGTCCATGTCATGTAACAATAAATGCTCAAATCTAATACGTGATTGTCTTGACTGAAATAGGAGTATAGTGGAGTATATTGTTTTGTGCAGTGCTTTCTGTGCAATTCCTGATCTTTCTTTGCCTCATTATCATTTGGGTCCAGGAATCTCAAACACACACTGACTACAAGTTCCTCAACCCTGATAACTTGTAGAAAGAAAGGTCCTCATCTATGCTGGTATCACTTATGCCACCTGCTCACAAGGTGAGTAATGGACCACTGAAGGTTTTGTCCAATCGCCAGTCTCTAACCCAAATGTAGTTTAGGCTGATTTCAATGATCAGTCCACATACATGTGCCTGAGACAAGCCCGCACACCCTTCTGGGTGTTTTGGAAGGATTGTGTGTGTCTGGATCAGACTGCTATACTGAATAAACAGCTTTATTCATCCTGTCTTGAATGTGTTATTTAGAGCATTAGGGTCATGTTACTTGCTTCTAACAAATCACTTAACGTATTTACAGCTTAGTTGACGCAGTTTTCTGTTTTCTTCTACGTTCAGGATGAGGCTCTACAAATAGAACTGAGGCAGGGGACAAACATGGGGAGCGGTCAAGGAAGGTTGGGCCCAAAACAGATCTCAGACATCCATCAGTATTATGTATAACTGATGGATTTCTGACAGCTGTATGGTCACTGAAAATGTAATGTTGGTCCCTGCTGTGTACTGTCCTGTCTCTGCCACGTGGTCTCTGTTTGATGTCGTATGGCATGCTGTCTCTTCACTATGCCTGCTTTCAGGAGTTGCCCCTTGGGGATAATGTTTAGTTTTTTATTGAATGTTCAAATAAATAAGAATTAAAGTCTTTCTCCTTGTTTTTTTGTTAAACATACACATTAAATTGCCATGTTTATTTATAGTGCATGGTTCTATTGTATGTCTTCTTAAAAGTATTGATGCATTTTGTTGTAATCTCACCGTAACTCATGCAGTCATGCATGATGCTGCCTTTTAGAATCTCATCATAGTTTGTTTTGGATCGTTCATCGTTTCGGTTACGGGACGATCATTGATGGAATTAACCAGTTAATATCAATCCCATGCATCTGCTCAGAGTTGGAGGACCACACTTTTTCCCATTCCTGGTTCCATAATACATTGTTTCATAAGTGCTTCTTCAACAGTATGTGTTATATGTGTCCCTGTTTCTGGTGATAGTCTATGACGGGCTGATGTACATCAGAGGGCCAGCTGAGTGTGCGTTGTATGCGGTCAGTATTTGAGGAGTTGCAGACCTGTTTTGGATAAGCCTCTTAACCTTTAGCAACCAGGATGTGGTTCTCTCTCTCACCTAGTCACACTGTAGCATGTAGCTACTGCATTTCCAACCTGTAAGCAACTTCTCATGAGAACTAACGCCTGCCCTCCAGGATTAATAGCACAGAATACATAACAAAATAATGATTCAATAGACGATCTACTGAATGTGATTAAAATGATCACATTAGAAATGTCACCCACAATGTATGTCTGTATGTCCTAAATACTCTGGATGTTTAGGGTGCAACCTTAGCCGCTCATCCACCACTCACTTATAATCCATCAACCTTTGTTGAAAAAAGCTATTATTTAAAAAAAAATACCACTATCTTGCCACAGTGGCAGTAACGTGACACGTAAAAACCACATGTAAAATGCATCCCGTTGTTGTGTCTACACGTTTTGCCAACATGCTCATGACAAGTGATGGTAGGGTGGGTTGAAAATTCTTCACACGCAATGCAAGCGCACACTGCCAGTCTTTAAGCCAAATGTAGTTTAGGCTGATTTCAACAATCAGTCTGTTGTAGCCCACTTGATGGATCAGACCGTTAGATTGAATAAACAATCGTATTCATCCTGACTTAAATGTGTTATTTAGAGGTGTTTTTTATATTAGGGTCATGTGACCTGCTTTAAACAACCTATAGTTACTTTATTTATTTAAGTGGATTGGTTGACATTGTTTTCTGTGTTCCTATATGTTCAGGATGAGGCTCTACAAATAGAACTGAGGCAGAGGATAAACATGGGCAGTGGTCAAGGAAGGTTGGGCCTAATACAGCTATCAGATCCATCAATATTATTTATTATTACTGATGGACTGTATGGTCACTGTTGTTGTTGTTGTCCCTGCTGTGTATTGTACTGTCTCGCAGTAACAGTTTTTGTTGTGTTGCTGTCCTTTTTAAGATATTAAAGAATATTGTAAAGCTTACATTCTGAGGTCAATCAGACCCCCAACATGCTCCAAATTAACCCAAACTTTTACCATTTGTTTGAGCTTTATGCCGTTTAAACTTTGAACAGCACAAATTATCTTATGAGGGACCAACTTATGTTAAGGTCATGGACAGGATTGTCTGCAGTATTAGCAAATCCTGACATCGGTTACCCATATGGTGACGGTGGGTAAATGGGCACCCATGTTCGTTTTAGGCCTACAGCCGCCACTGTAAAAACACACGTGTCTATGTCTCCCTTATATCCAAACGTTTTTTCCCCGTCTTTATCCAATGTCAAATTAATTAATCCATTTGAGTTGTTATATTCATATGATGCGTCAAACAAAACGCCCGTCAAAAGCTTTCAGATTGAAATGTGAGACAATCCAAATACATTGCGTCTCTGACCTAAATCTATGAGCTAGGCCTATAGGTTTAGAATGGGCGTGGAAAAGGTCACATAATTAGAAGACCGGGTTTTGTCCCCGGGCATATATATTTCAGTCGCCATGGCTACATTTTCACTGGTTGGTTCCTATCTACGAGAAGAGGATGAAGTTTCTAGTGGCTGTCACAGTTATAGTGGGATCGGTGTTTATTTTGCTGTTTCCCAGCAGTTCAAACGCTGAAGAGAATATTGAAGTAACGGCCAAGGTAAAGAATTGACCCCTTATTGACTCCGGACATGGGTTTGCTCCCTATTTAACATTTCTGCCATGATGAGAAGCATAGTGACTGTCGCCCTTTTCAAATTTAAATTGAATTTGAATGTTATCTAAGTCTGCTCAGACAGCAGTAATAAACTTCTACCCCGCAGGTTTATTTTGACATCCGAATTGGACATCAAGATGTTGGACGAATTGTTATCGGTTTGTTTGGGAAGATTGTTCCCAGAACGACTCAGAACTTCATTGCCTTGTCGACTGGAGAGGTAGGTGTTTAATCTCACTGGTTCAGTTAACTAAAATATTACCGTGGGTGTAATAATGGTTATGCACCAGTTTTGTAAAAGGAACTAATTTGTATATTTCGTTTACCATCTGATTGACCAGGTCCTCCATCTGATTACATATCAGTATAATGTATCACCACCAAATGCAGCATCTCTTCTAATGTAGTGATTTTGCCCAAAATAAAGTAAAAACGTGGTACAGTATATGTCCTTTTAGCAAGCACTCTGATTGACATAGTACTGACAGTATGCCTGTTATCTAAACAGAAAGGATTTGGCTACAAGGGCAGCAAATTCCACAGAGTCATTAAGAACTTCATGCTTCAGGGAGGAGATTTCACCCGTGGAGATGGCACTGGAGGTAATCACAGCACAGATACAGTATCTTTAAATCGGCATGACAGGGGTGGGCATATGTTGCCTTACATATGTTCATGTCAATAAATAACACGTTTCTTTGTGACAAAGTACCAACACAATATGTATCAATCATATGAAACGTTTACTTTTGCTTTCTTTTATATTGTAGGCTATAGTATCTACGGACAGCGGTTCCCTGATGAGAACTTCAGGCTGAGTCATTATGGCCCAGGCTGGATCAGTATGGCCAATGCTGGTACAGATACCAACGGCTCTCAGTTCTTCATCATCACCAAACCGACACGGTTTCTGGATGGGAAACACGTGGTCTTTGGCAAGGTTCTGGAGGGCATGGTGAGTGTTTTACTTCTGAATTATCTACACACCTACTTCAGAATCAGAATCAGAATCAGAAAGGGATTTATTGGCCATGAAAGTTTGCACAGTCAAGGAATTTGCTTTGGCAGGAAGGTGCATACAATAAACATATAGTATCCTTAAATTTAAATATGTGGACTGTCTATACTAAATATCTATACTATATAACTATACTATCTATACTAAAGTGGAATTATATTTAAAATAAAATATACAATAAAATATAAGTTGCCTAATTTACAATATAAAAATACAAATATGACAAATATGACAAAAAATACAAATGTACAAGATGCAGTAATGTAGTGCAGAATATTAGAGTCATTAAAGTAAAGTCATTAAGTCAGTGTGAACCCTTGGCCTTGTTGAAGAGGCCAACAGCAGAAGGGAAGAAACTGTTTTTGTGTCGAGAGGTGTTGGTCCTGATGGACCGCAGCCTTCTGCCGGAGGGGAGTGACTGAAACAGGGAGTGTCCAGGGTGGGAGGAGTCGGCCACAATCTTCCTCGCTCGCCTGAGGGTCCTCGAGGTGTTTAGGTCCTCGAGGGTAGGCAGATTGCAGCCAATCACCTTCTCCGCAGTGCGGATGATACGCTGCAGTCTGCTCTTGTCCTTGGCAGTGGCAGCAGCGTACCAGATGGTGATGGAGGAGGTGAGGATGGACTCAATGATGGCTGTGTAGAAGTGCACCATCATTGTCTTTGGCAGGTTGAATTTCTTCAGCTGCCGCAGGAAGTACATCCTCTGTTGTGCTTTCTTTGTGAGGGAGCTGATGTTCAGTTCCCACTTGAGGTCCTGGGAGAGGATAGTGCCCAGGAAGCGGAAGGACTCCACAGTGTTGACTGGGGAGTCACCCAGGGTGATGGGGGTGAGTGGGGCTGTATTCTTCCTGAAGTCCACAACCATCTCCACTGTCTTAAGAGCATTGAGCTCTAGGTTGTTCTGGCTGCACCAGGTCACCAGGTTGGCCGCTTCCCACCTTTAATCAGACTCGTCTCCACCAGAGATGAGCCCAATAAGGGTGGTGTCGTCCGCAAACTTCAGGAGTTTGACGGATGGATGACTGGAGGTGCAACTGTTCGTGTACAGGGAGAAGAGCAGAGGAGAAAGGACGCAGCCCTGAGGAGATCCGGTGCTGATGGACCAGGAGTCAGAGACTTGTGTTCCCAGCTTAACGCACTGCTTCCTGTCAGACAGGAAGTCTGTGATCCACCAGCAGGTGGAATCAGGCACGTTCAGCTGGGAGAGCTTGTCCTGAAGCAGGGCGGGGATGATGGTGTTGAAGGCAGAGCTGAAGTCCACAAACAGGATCCTGGCGTAGGATGCTGGGGAGTCCAGGTGCTGTAGGGTGAAGTGGAGGGCCATGTTAACTGCATCGTCCACAGACCTGTTGGCTCTGTAGGCAAACTGCATGGGGTCCAGAAGGGGGTCTGTGATTGATTTGAGGTGTGCCAGCACTAGGCGCTCAAAAGACTTCATTACCACAGAGGTCAGGGCGACAGGTCTGTAGTCATTATGTCCAGTTGGCCTGGGCTTTTTGGGCACAGGGATGATGGTGGAGGCCTTGAGACAGGCTGGCACATGGCATGTCTCAGCACGGTGGGCAGCACGGTGGCGCAGTGGTTAGCACTGTCGCCTCACAGCAAGAAGGTCCCTGGTTCGAACCCCGGTCGCTCCAGGTCCTTTCTGTGTGGAGTTTACATGTTCTCCCCGTGCCTGCGTGGGTTTCCTCCGGGTACTCCGGTTTCCCCCACCATCATAAAGACATGCGTATGAATGCGTATGAATGTTGAATGAATGTTGGTGGTCAGAGGGGCCGTATGGCGCTGAATGGCAGCCTCGCTTCTGCACCACCGGTATGACTGGGTCTGAATGAATACTTGACTCTGTTAGCCCTTTGAGATCTTCGGATGAAAAGGGCACTATAAATTAAATTCATTATTATTATTATTATTATGTCTCCAGGGAGGTGTTAAAGATGTAGGTGAACACCGGAGACAGCTGGTCAGCACAGTTCTTAAGGGTGGCAGGGGAGACAGCGTCCGGCCCAGCTGCTTTGCGTGGGTTCTGCCTCTTGAAAAGTCTACTTCAGAGGAATGCCCCGAACATCCTTCAATTAAAACCAGTGGAAAACTGTTTCGTTAGATGTTCATTATCCATTGTATTTGTTATTGACTATTCAAACATAATGTAAAGATGATTACAGTACAGTACAGTATCCCTTAGTTGAATTATTTGCTATGCTCGATTGTTAACTAACAAGTATTTCTATAGGCAAATTGTGGCTAAATCATCTTGGGCAGTCATGCAAAAGCTTAGTTGAAATCAGAAACTGCCCAGATAGACTGACTGTGCCTAATTCAAAAGCCACATTCCAAAGAGCAGGATTACTGAGTTGACAACATTTGAGAATCACAAGTGTTCAGGAGTCAGGTGGCTGAGCGGTTAGGGAGTCGGACTCGTAATCTGAAGGTTACCGGATCGATTCCCGGCTGTGCCACATGACGTTGTGTCCTTGGGCAAGGCACTTCACCCTACTTGCCTCAGGGGGAATGTCCCTGTACTTACTGTAAGTCGCTCTGGATAAGAGCGTCTGCTAAATGACTAAATGACTAAATGTAAATGTAAATGTAAATGTAAATGTAAATGTCTTTAAAGTCTTATGATTACTGCAAAAAAAACATATAATATACATTTATTTGAAAAGGGACAGTGTACATTGAACCGGAATTGGCTTGATTAGCTGTTTATCATCCGTTGTCCCTTGGCAGGGCATGACAGAGAGATACGGAAATAAAAATAAAAAACATTGATAAAAAATTATATAATTAAAATAAATGATAAAAACCAGACAGACATACAAGATAAACAACAGTGTGACAAAACAGTGCAGTTAAGATAACTAATTGCAAAAACCAGACAGATATACATACCAGGTGTTAAGACATAAAAATAAGTTATCGTGTGAATAATGCAATCAGATACAGCTGTGAGCTTAGTTATCCGTGAGCCTTTCTCCTTCAATAAAGACATTCACAATCCAGTGTGAATCCTAACATGCCTCATCCACAGGACGTGGTCAAGAAGATCGAGAACTCAAGGACAGACAGCCGGGATAAGCCTCTTCAAGATGTCATCATCCAAAACTCAGGCACTATAGCAGTGGGAAGGCCATTTGTCATCGCCAAACAGTAGTAGTACCAGGGAGGGTATAGGGAAAACAGGACTGAGGGGGGTTGGAAACAAATGATTTCTTGTTTATCTCAGTCTTCTTCTTTGTGAGCCCTCTGGTCCAGAAGGACGGCCTCCTGTAGTGGAGGTGGCCCCTGGCGTCATGGCAGTGCCAGAGCAGACCACATAATGGTGCACTAGGATCTTTTGCATTAAAGCGTTCCATAATGTCGCTCAGCTTTTGTGTGGTTATTTTGTAAGGGATCTTACCAGCATGTACAGCTGAAGCCCCAACGCAGCGGGTCAAGTTCAATTCTGCCTCTGGTCATTCCTGTATGTCTTCCCCTCTCTCCCATACATTTCCTCCAACTACCTGTCTGGCCGTTGTACAGTACACTTCAGACTCCAGTTTAAAGTCATTTTAGATGACCACTAGATGTCTCTGTGAGCTCCTCTTTCAACATGCTTGAACTTCAGCACTTTGCCAGGCAGGATCCGAAAGAAAGCCAATATCATATCCTGTGTTTCCAAATCTGTGTACAATTTTGATGGATTATATTACTACTACTTCCGGATTGGCACTGACTAGGTTGGCTGCCGGTTGCACCAGCTCCTGCTGAAGCTTGTAGGTCCATGCTGAACATGTTCTACTAGTCAGTTGTGGCAGGTGTTATCTTTTATGCGATTGGCTGCTGGGGTAGCAGCTTCTGAGCGGCAGATTGCAACAGACTGAACAACTTTAAAAGGAGGACACGCTCTGTTTTAGGGGCCAGCCCTGACTGTGTGGCAGATAGCATTGGACAACACCTCACACCCACTACACAACATTATAGCTGAGCATAGGAACACTTTTCTGACTTGACTTTTAGTCAATGCAGACCCATCCCAAGCCTTTTCAGAGGCACTAAGCAACATGTTATATTGGGCCCACCACCACATCAGGCCGCCAATACTATTGACATTATCACGGCTTTATCATTGCACACATACTATAAATATAGCTAAAAAAACTGTCTTACATACATCATACCAATGTCAAGGGAAGGTACCCTTCTAAAAAAATGTCAAGCAAATTCACTAGTGGTCTGGTGTTAATTTTCACTTTAATATTCACAATGATACAATACTAAGTGACGTACTGAACGGGATGTTTACAGCAATTCAATGTGAAATGAATTCAATACAAAAAATAATGACTTCAAATGAACAGAGGAACCTTTAACAAGGTAACTCCTGGGGACCCTCTGGTTGCCACGGGAGACTTCAGCCGACACTTAGTTTGCTTTATGCAGTCAATGCACGCTGACACATTCTGAAGCAGATATACAGGTATACTATGCTCATTGTTTTGAATACAGTTGTAGGCAATACAGTGAATACTTATAAGGCCGATACTAGGCAGGTGGGCTCAAAAGCATGACTTGAGGCAGAGTTCAGATGCTGGAATCTAAGTTTTTAACATGCAAGTGTTCAGTGAGAAGGCAGTCAGAAGAACAAGCAATCCAACAGGTAGGATGTATGGCAAGGTTCAGGTACAACGCAGAGGTCAGTAACAAACGTTTATGTTAAAACTCATCCAAAGGGAGCAGGCAAAGAGAAAGAGTCCGAGAAACAAAGCAGGGGTTAGTAATCAGAAGTTCAAACACTAGAAAACTATACTGGGATGCTAGACACAAGGATAATAAGACAAACTGGCAAGGACTAAAACACATAAGCTTTTGTAATAGAAAATTACTATTCTTTAAAATGTCTATAATATATTTATATTTGTCCTAGAACAATTAATGCTTAGGTTGTAACTTCTGTAAAGCTAGAATAACCTTTTGGACTAAGACAGTATTGCTTAAGTTTCTACTTGCTGACCAAACATCTCACAAATGTGATTGTTTGGCTCTGGTTGTTTTGCCCATACTCCAAAGTTAGTCTTTCTTGTCTCAAGCTATGTTTTTAATATTGAAAATCTGTATTAAGTTCTGCAATCTGTTTCCTTTTTAACTTTCTTGTTTATTGTGGAGTTCCTCTTTTGATAGACATAAACTATTGAACTAATTATGTAACTGTCTGGAACTACTGTTTAAAAGAGTGCTCAGATCATGACATTTTCATAGAGCTCTTCTACTCCAGTCATAATTTTTTATACTGTTTTAAAACTGCTCCTCCTTGCAACAATAAACAGATTGTAGGGTTTTCCAATAAAACTTTTCTATTGTTCTGAATGGAGCCTATGGGTGACGTGTGTTCTGTGATCCCAAAAAAGTGTCTTCCAACAAAGATGGTTTTGAAGATTTATTTGATAAAAGGACGTTAACAAACATGAAATAATCCACCTGATGTTATCTAAACTTTTATTTCTGACTAACACTTTGTACTCATTTTAAACACCTTAACACCTTGACACGATGACACCTTGATACGTCATGTCAGTCATAAAATCGTGAGACTCTTAACTTCTTTGTGCCCTGCAACACATATATACTGCCCAGCTCCGGCAGCTTAATTAGTCCCAAAACAATGTTCTTAAAGCTACAGGCACGAATTATATCAATCAAATCAATATATCAATAGAGGTAAATCATGAAATTATTTAACACCAAATAGTTCAATTACTATCAATAATCTAAATAGCAATGATCAAATCATGAACTTAATCCTAAATACTAATTAATCAACAATCGTGACTTGGATTGTATTACAATACAAAACTAGAGAGCATACAATTTCTGGGGAAATTGTGAGGGTGTGCCTGCTTGTCCGTCCCTTTAAGTTTTTCCCTTCTAGTGATATTTTCAAGCATTTAGCCTACTCATAGTCTATTGCATAATAATTCATTAAGAACACCCTTGGAAGCTACTGTAACAACGTTATCGCTGGAAATATTTCAGATGGAATCGCGATTCAAACAGTAGCTCTATGTCTGCTAGTCTAATTTATGACATGCCCCCAAAAACGTAAATAAGCTTGACATTTATTTAGTGGAAAATCGCTCATGAATAAAAAGCTCAATAGCGACCATTGTCAGTAACAACGCAAAATGCGATATAGCCCTTTGTGGAGAAGCTGCCCCGGTAAATTGTATACTACAGTGTTGGTCTTGGTGGCGATCGTTGGTTGAACGTTCCGTTGTACTGTTTAGGCTGAAATTAAATATTGCTTTCAAGTTTAGGCTGTGTCAATGAAGTTCGGGTTAGTAGTCAGACAGTTTCACCTATTGAAATACTTTTGATTTAAGGGTTTTGATTTTCTATGCACGTTGTATCTAATGGGTCGTTGCTAACGTGTGCTGACGCTGTGAAGTATAACTGAGTATTCTACCCTTTGCCGACAAAAGAAACTTTATGCCACAAAAACGTTGTATGGTCCTAAACTGTGCAACGGAACGTAAATTCTGATACAAGCAACTCAATGGAGACCAAGACGAAGCTTTTGACATCAACGTTTTCTATGTAGTCCAAATATTGACCGAGTTTTAGGGGGGCAAAAATAATAATAAAAATAAAAAGATATATGTGAGATAACAAAAGTTGTGCCGACGAAGTCGTGCACACCCAAATAGGCAAATGACACCTACACAGATAAAGACAAATTCTTCTGACCTCAGACTTTTAATGATAACATTCCACCACACTATGCACACTGGGGCTTAATTAATGAGAGGTGAAACTGATCAAGGCCAGGGAAGATGAGCAGGCCAGGTAGAAGAAGGAGACTCTGAAACGAGAGGACAGATGAGGACATCAACATACAACAGGAATGAAAATAAGCCATGACAAAGAAAACATAACCCAGGGAGCAGGATGTTATAATACTGCATGGTCGTGAGGTTTTTATGGATTGATATTGATCTATTGATTACATATAATATCTATCTAAATTGAAGGTAAGGTTAGGTTAAGGTATATGTTTTATTTATTTATGGTCCCGTAGTGAATCACACAATATAATGTCACAATGCACACAACTACATCAATTATACAGAATATTTGCCTTTTGGGGATAAAGTTAGTTAATTATGTCTGTATGTCTCAGTGGTACAGAGGACAGCATAAGTAAATTCAATCTCTATGGTTTTCATGGTGGCTTACTATTCTTGTTGAAGTGTCCATATGTAATCATTGGCTGCGCGCACAATATGAGAAATAGCCTTCAACATCAGTGCATCTGCTTCATTGTTTGTCTCTGTCTCTTTATGGTAGTTCTTCACTGGCAGGATGCAGTTCATGGGGATCCCCAGCTCTTTGCTGCAGGTCTCCATCTGAGAGCAATTACAACCATAAAGGGTTTATAATGACCAAAGGCTCAGCAAAGACCACAGCAGAGTAACTTTAGAGCTTACCTGCTTTTTAATTGCTTTGCTTTTGTAGATATTTCTCAGATCCCTCTTCACTTCTGTACAAGCAGCATCTACTTTTGTCATCACAAGAAACTGAGGAATTTCTAGAATTTCATGGGATGAAATGTACTTGTTAGGTCACATACAATGACAAACCACTGTCTTCAGTAATCAGCGCCATTAGTTGTTATTTAGGTTAGTGGAGAACACTTACCCAGACTACTAGCCTTCTCCCTTATGGTCTTCAGCTTGCGTTGGAGTACATCTATTCCAATTACGGCATTTGCAGACACAACACCCACTAAACAGTGGACTCTGTGTTTTAACTCAGGACTGCTGTTGTAGTCTGGTTTTTCTTGTGTCAAAGGACAAGTGGGGTTGAACTGTATCAAGTAAAAAGTACAGAGAGATGGCGAGTCAGAGATGGCATCTGCCATGGGCAGGATGTGAACTATGGAAGAGCCAGGGGAGGTATTGGCTCCTCTCAAGACTTTTGCGCTCTGTGAATTAATTTGTGAATTAGGTCTCTAAAATGTAATATTTTTCCCATTAATTTGTATTTTTCTCTATCTTCATTCGCTTATTGACTATGCATCAAATTAACCTACGATTGATGCATGATTCATGCATGTGGGTGATTCAGAGCTAATTCACTTCACGTAACTAGTGCAGTGCCCTTGCCTGTGATGCAGCTGGTAATTAAAACTTCAGTCTGTTGATCTGGTGCATGCGGGGCTCAAGCCCCCCAAAATAGGGCTAGATACGCCCATGGTGATCTCTATTTATTGTTCTAGTGCACAGTGCCCGGAATGCTGTTGGTTATCAAAAGTTTGGAGTGAGAATACCATACTTATCAACGGGGAGTATTTCTCAATAAGATTACAAGCGTTGGGTGAGAGCATGATAAATTGTTGAAATGCGTGAGTCTCATCGCGAATGCGTGACAATGGAGGGCCCTGGCCTAAAGGGTGTTTTCTGTTTACATAATAAATGTATATCATGTTCCTTTGTGCTATGCAGTGCTGTAATTTCAAAACATATACTTTCTATATCAAATTCACATAACTAAGATACTGACAACCGACCAAGGAGGCAACATTTGTAAGAACATTGTTCCTGTCAAAATCCTCGTTTGCAGCTCGCTATATCCATGCCTGAAGAAACCAGCAGAGAAAGCTAAAGTTGAAGGAATAGTGTTCTTGTCCTGAGAGCGTGCCTATGTTCCCACAGCCCTATGTTCCCACAGCCCAATTATTCCCACATTTCTAATATTCATTACAAAATTAAGCCCTATGTTTCTACAGTTCCCACATTTCTACCCCTGCCTTAAGTGTTCACCATTCCGTAGCTGGCGATTTGAAGGAGCTAGCTAGCTTCCAAACTCTCTTGACCCTAACCCAACCCTAAATAAATCTGGGAACATAGGGCTGTGGGAACATAGGGCTGTGGGAACATGGGGCTGTGGAACATGGGGCTGTGGGAACATAGGGCTGTGGGAACATAGGGCTGTGGGAACATAGGGCTGTGAGAACATAGGGCTGATCCCCTTGTCCTATATGTCCTTGGGTTCTGAAATGGACATCAAAATTACTACTTTGCACAGTGTCCGATTCTTGAACTGATACCTAGTCAAACAATCGTTGGCCTTGCATACAGAGATTTCTGCATTATAGTATTCATTGTGTTTTGTATTCAGACAAGGATACTACACAATAGCTGTAAATGCATGAAGTACGTTTGCTCAATTAACTATATAATCTCACAAAATGGGTAGCGTATGCAGACCATTTTGAACTATTCGATATTTGATCCAGTATTGCCCCACCTATAGTAAGGAAATTAAAGACTATCTAAAAAAGTTCAAATGCTTTCAAATCTGAAACATCCACAGTGCCTTGATGATATTCATCTGGGCCAGGTCTCAGAGAGCCATTCTGGTGAATAGTAGGTACTCTATGAAACAACTTGATACAATTGTCATGTGTTGCTGTGGTAGTTATATGTTGCAGATTAGCCTACCTGGGGGGTATTCCAGGTAGCCGGTTTTGTGAAAACTCTGAGTTGTTTAACCCTGAAAACAGGCAAACTCCGAGGTTTCCGTTCCAGAAAGAGAGGTAACGAAACCTTTTGGTAAGTTGCCATGGTAACTTACGCTGTGAAACTAACCTGGGGCCTGTACTACGAATCCAGATTTGGCGTTAGCGAGGTAACTTCAGGTTCAACCCAGGGTTTTCTGTACTACGAAGGTGGATCACTTGTTATCTGGGTAGATCGCCATGGTAACATATGCTGAATGGCTAACCTGGGGCCTGTACTACGAAGCAAGATTTGGCGTTAGCGAGGTAACTTCAGGTTCAACCCCGGGTTTTCTGTACTACGAAGGTGGATCACTTGTTATCGGGGTAGATCGCCATGGTAACATATGCTGAACGGCTAACCTGGTCGGGAGCAGGTTATAGTTGGAGATCAGAGATCAACCGGTATAAAAGCCCCGCCCACTAACTCATTCTTGAGAGGATAATGGCGTTACCGTTCATAGAAGATGTGGAGCTTGGTGCGCGGATATTGAGAGGTGCGCTCAGAACAGCCAGAACATCAGAATCAGAAAGGGTTTTAATCGCCATGAAAGTTTGCACAGACAAGCAATTTGCTTTGGCAGGAAGGTGCGTCGTTAAACATATAGGAATCCTAAAAAAATAATATGAGATCCAACTATAGGAAAAGTACATAGACTAGCAATGCTTAGAATGTGCATATGCAATGCATAGCGTTGCGTTATTTCGCTACGGGTACTTTTATGTAGTGTCATGTTGATATGTTATTCCTATTCAATGGGGTGTCTCCCCTTAAAACCCCTTCTGCTGTCCTTGGGTTGCTTTGACCCACTTTCTAATTATTTCCATATCAAAATGTTGGGTTTCTTTCAACCAAAACATTTCAAACCAAAAAGAACAATGTGTATACGTAGCCTACAATGATCATTTCACTACCCACAAAAGACACAACAAAAAAGCCACAAAAAGGTATAACCAAAACGTAGAAAAAAGTTTAACAAATACATCCTCATGTGTTCTCCCTTTCCTAGGAACACAGAAATATAATGTCAGTGTAACTAAGTTTAGTGTCATTCAGTCATGTACTATATCTTCTCATATTCCAGTTTTCTATCTCCAACCTTGTTTTTTTAATTAAAAGCCTCTTATACTCTATATCAAGCTCCAGGGTTCTTTTATACAGGGCCCTCACATTGTCTGCTCCAACCTGAAACAAATAAAGAACATTGTCCCTTTGTAAGGCACACTTGGAGAAAGTTGAAGGTGTCCATTTGACTACTGTGTTTCAAGGTTCATTGCTTATACCCTGTGTCTTTGTCTTGGCCTTGAAGTGGAGGCCCTATGCTCAGGGGGGGAACAAGTTCCTCTTCCTGCTGAGTTTAACACCATAGCAATTTAATCAATTGATTTATATTTGAAATGAGCACTTCAAGGACTTATGTCTCATGTTATGTTCAGACAACCACCATTAGTAAGTCATTACAGACACTTCAATCACAGCCACACGTTCACACACTCTCACCATCTATGTTGCAAGTGGTAAAACAAAATCAAAAGTGTACCCCCAAAATGCTCTCTGAGCAGGCAGGCACAGTTTCCTGATCATCTAGGACCTCCACTCCTCCCAGAAAGTAAATGGCATATTTG
This sequence comes from Mallotus villosus, assembly GCA_903064625.1. Taxonomy (NCBI): domain Eukaryota; kingdom Metazoa; phylum Chordata; class Actinopteri; order Osmeriformes; family Salangidae; genus Mallotus; species Mallotus villosus. Next base: position 166,343 of record CAEFZP010003075.1, read on the forward strand.
ATCAATATTCAACAACCACATATGGCATACGTACTGGCGTATGACTATTAGTTTCATGGTTACCTCTGTATGGCACAGTGGGACGACAGTGGATGGTGGCAGCAACACCACTATATTTCCTGTCACTGCAGAGGACAGTAATACATTCCACTTAGTATTGCTAGTTTATTTACCCTTAGTATAGATGGTCCACATATTTACATTTAAGGTTCCTATGTGTTTATTGTATGCACCTTCCTGCCAAAGCAAATTCCTTGTCTGTGCAAACTTTCATGAATAAATCCCTTTCTGATTCTACATTTCACTTCTACAATATTTATAAATAATTGTTGAATGCACATGGTCACATAGATCACTTGAAACATACATATGCCTGGGTTTCCGAGCTGCTGCCACCAGGGTCTGAAGAAGTGCCACTTCCACTCCTTCCATCATGGGGCGACCCTGGTAGCTGGAGAGGGCCAGCTCCTCAGCAAGAGTGAAGCCCTGTGGAGGAGTTCATTGTTCTATGGGCCCTTGGTAGCTATACCAATATCCTACAAAAGGTACTGGCAATTAAGCCAGTAAGTATTGCCTACTGCTACTTACTTATGTTTTTATTTTTTTATTTGCTCCCACGATCGTTTGCCACTTCCAGGGTTGCAACTAAAATAATACAGCAACAAAAGTTTAACGTTAAGGAATGCACACGTGTAATTATGGTCACATCTTGTGCCTGGGACAGTGATATCAATAGGTTACATCATGTAGGCTAGTTTACGCATTTACAGCGTCTGCTATTTTCTACCAGTTTAGCAGCAGCAAATTCGTTGATTGTTGCCTGTATCATATGTCTGTATTCCTGATATGTTCGTGTAACAATATTTCACGCAGGAGGAGTAGACAAAGTTTGTAAGTTTATTGTCCGGAATGTCCGCTCCTCTTCCGTGACATATGCGGCTCTTGTTTTGTCCGTGTTTGCGATTGGATATACGGTGCAAACACCGCCCCTTTATGTGAACGCGCACACCTCTAGATTAGAAAGATCTGGGTTGAGTTAGAGAGTTGATAACCGCCGTCGTGATACCGTTAATCGTGATTGCGATTGTCTCGCTTTGTGTAGCCGGGTAACTGAGAGTAATCCAGAGCATGTTGATCTTGATTCGTAGTACAGGCCCCTGGTCGGGAGCAGGTTATAGTTGGAGATCAGAGATCAACCGGTATAAAAGCCCCGCCCACTAACTCATTTTTGAGGATAATGGCGTTACCGTTCATAGAACATGTGGAGCTTGGTGCGCGGATGTTAAGAGGTGCGCTCAGAACATCAGAATCGTAAAGGGTTTTAATCGCCATGAAAGTTTGCACAGACAAGCAATTTGCTTTGGCAGGAAGGTGCATACATTAAACATATAGGAATCCTAAAAAAATGATATGAGATCTAACTCTACTAAAAGTACATAGACTAGCAAGGCTTAGAATTTGCATATGTAATGCATAGCGTTGCGTTATTTCGCTACGGGTACTTTTATGTAGTGTCATGTTGATATGTTATTCCTATTCAATGGGGTACGTACGTGTCTCCCCTTAACCTATTCTGCTGTCCTTGGGTTGCTTTGACCCATTTTAAAATTATTTCCATATCAAAATGTTGGGTTTCTTTCAACCAAAACATTTCAAACCAAAAAGAACAATGTGTAGGCTATACGTACGATGAAAATGTCACTACTTTCATTGAATTTGGATGTTTCATTCACTTTTATAGCAGAAAGAAATGTTGAAGACCCCCACAAAAGACTCAAAAGACACAACAAAAAAGCCACAAAAAGGTATAAAAAGACCAAAACGTAGAAAAAAGTTTAACAAATACATCCTCATGTGTTCTCCCTTTCCTAGGAACACAGCAATAGGCCTATAATGTCAGTGTAACTAAGTTTAGTGTCATTCATTCAGTCATGTACTATCTCTTCTCATATTCCAGTTTTTCTATCTCCAGCCTGGTTTTTTTAAATTAAAAGCCTCTTATACTGTATATGGAGCTCAAGGGTTCTTTTATACAGGGCCCTCACATTGTCTGCTCCAACCTGAAACAAATAAAGAACACTGTCCATTTGTAAGGCACACTTGGAGAAAGTTGAAGGTGTCCATTTGACTACTGTGTTATAAGGTTCATTGCTTATACCTTGTGTCTTTGTCTTGGCCTTGAAGTGGAGGCCCTATGCTCAGGGGGAGGAAGAAGTTCCTCTTCCTGCTGAGTTTAACACCATAGCAATTTAATTAATTGATTTATATTTGAAATGAGAACTTTAAGAACTTGTGTCTCATGTTCAGACCACCACCATTAGTAAGTCATTACAGACACTTCAATCACAGCCACGCGTTCACATTCACCATCTATGTTGCAAGTGGGCAAATCAAAAGTGTACCCCCAAAATGCTCTCTGAGCAGGCAGGCACAGTTTCCTGATCATCTAGGACCTCCACTTGAGAAAGTAAATGGCATATTTGATCAATATTCAGCAACCACATATGGCATACGTACTGGCGTATGACTATTAGTTTCATGGTTACCTCTGTATGGCACAGTGGGACGACAGTGGGTGGTGGCAGCAACACCACTATATTTCCTGTCACTGCAGAGGACAGTAATACATTCCACTTAGTATTGCTAGTTTATGTACCCTTAGTATAGATAGTCCACATATTTAAATGTAAGGTTCCTATGTGTTTATTGTACGCACTTTCCTGCCAAAGCAAATTCCTTGTCTGTGCAAACTTTCATGGCTAATAAATCCCTTTCTGATTCTACATTTCACTTCCACAATATTTATAAATAATTGTTGAATGAACATGGTCACATAGATCACTTGAAACATACATATGCCTGGGTTACCGAGCTGCTGCCACCAGGGTCTGAAGAAGTGCCACTTCCACTCCTTCCATCATGGGGCGACCCTGGTAGCTGGAGAGGGCCAGCTCCTCAGCAAGAGTGAAGTCCTGTGGAGGAGCCCCTAGTTGTCTTTGACTAATTTTTCTTCCTGTTGGCTGCAAGCAATTTCATTGTTCTATAGGCCCTTTGTAGCTATACCAATATCCTACAAAAAGTATTGCCTACTGCTACTTACCGTTTAGAATTATGTTTTGATATTTATGTTTTATTTGCTCCCACGATCGTTTGCCACTTCCAGGGTTGCAACTAAAATAATACAGCAACAAAAGTTTAACGTTATGTAATGCAAACGTGTAATTAGGGTCACATCTTGTGCCTGGGACAGTGATATCAATAAGTCATACGTAGTTTACGCATTGACAACGTCTGCTATTTTCTACCAGTTTAGCAGCAGCGAATTCGTTGTTTTTTGCCTGTATTATATGTCTGTATTCCTGATATGTTTGTGTAACAATATTTCACGCAGGAGGAGTAGACAAAGTTTGTAAAATTATTGTCCGGAATGTCCGCCCCTCTTCCGTGACATATGCGGCTCTTGTTTTGTCCGTGTTTGCGATTGGATATACGGTGCAAACACCGCCCCTTTATGTGAACGCGCACATCTCTAGATTAGAAAGATCTGGGTTGAGTTAGAGAGTTGATAACCGCCGTCGTGATACCGTTAATCGTGATTGCGATGGTCTCGCTTTGTGTAGCCGGGTAACTGAGAGTAATCCAGAGCATGTTGATCTTGCTTCGTAGTACAGGGGGGTATTCCAGGTAGCCGGTTTTGTGAAAACTCTGAGTTGTTTAACCCTGAAAACAGGCAAACTCCGAGGTTTCCGTTCCAGAAAGAGAGGTAACGAAACCTTTTGGTAAATTGCCATGGTAATTTACAATGTGAAACTAACCTGGGGCCTGTACTACGAATCAAGATCAACATGCTCTGGATTACTCTCAGTTACCCGGCTACACAAAGCGAGACAATCGCAATCACGATTAACGGTATCACGACGGCGGTTATCAACTCTCTAACTCAACCCAGATCTTTCTAATCTAGAGATGTGCGCGTTCACATAAAGGGGCGGTGTTTGCACCGTATATCCAATCGCAAACACGGACAAAACAAGAGCCGCATATGTCACGGAAGAGGAGCGGACATTCCGGACAATAATCTTACAAACTTTGTCTACTCCTCCTGCGTGAAATATTGTTACACAAACATATCAGGAATACAGACATATAATACAGGCAAAAATCAACGAATTCGCTGCTGCTAAACTGGTAGAAAATAGCAGACGCTGTCAATGCGTAAACTACGTATGACTTTGATATCACTGTCCCAGGCACAAGATGTGACCATAATTACACGTGTGCATTCCATAACGTTAAACTTTTGTTGCTGTATTATTTTAGTTGCAACCCTGGAAGTGGCAAACGATCGTGGGAGCAAATAAAAAATAAATATCAAAACATAATTCTAAACGGTAAGTAGCAGTAGGCAATACTTTTTGTAGGATATTGGTATAGCTACAAAGGGCCTATAGAACAATGAAATTGCTCCTCCACAGGACTTCACTCTTGCTGAGGAGCTGGCCCTCTCCAGCTACCAGGGTCGCCCCATGATGGAAGGAGTGGAAGTGGCACTTCTTCAGACCCTGGTGGCAGCAGCTCGGTAACCCAGGCATATGTATTTTTCAAGTGATCTATGTGACCATGTTCATCCAACAATTTTTTATGAATATTGTAGATGTGAAATGTAGAATCATAAAGGGATTTATTCGCCATGAAAGTTTGCACAGACAAGGAATTTGCTTTGGCAGGAAGGTGCATACAATAAAACATAGGAACCTTACATTTAAATATGTGGACTATCTATACTAAGGGTACATAAACTAGCAATACTAAGTGGAATGTATTACTGTCCTCTGCAGTGACAGGAAATATAGTGGTGTTGCTGCCACCACCCACTGTCGTCCCACTGTGCCATACAGAGGTAACCATGAAACTAATAGTCATGCGCCAGTACGTATGCCATATGTGGTTGCTGAATATTGATCAAATATGCCATTTACTTTCTCAAGTGGAGGTCCTATATGATCAGGAAACTGTGCATGTCTGCTCAGAGAGCATTTTGGGGGTACACTTTTGATTTGATTTTACCACTTGCAACATAGATGGTGAGTGTGAACGCGTGGCTGTGATTGAAGTGTCTGTAATGACTTACTAATGGTGGTGGTCTGAACATGAGACACAAGTTATTAAAGTTCTCATTTCAAATATAAATCAATTGATTAAATTGCTATGGTGTTAAACTCAGCAGGAAGAGGAACTTCTTCCTCCCCCTGAGCACAGGGCATCCACTTCAAGGCCAAGACAAAGACACAAGGTATAAGCAATGAACCTTATAACACAGTAGTCAAATGGACACCTTCAACTTTCTCCAAGTGTGCCTTACAAAGGGACAATGTTCTTTATTTGTTTCAGGTTGGAGCAGACAATGTGAGGGCCCTGTATAAAAGAACCCTTGAGCTCGATATAGAGTATAAGAGGCTTTTAATTTTAAAAAACAAGGCTGGAGATAGAAAAACTGGAATATGAGAAGAGATAGTACATGACTGAATGAATGACACTAAACTTAGTTACACTGACATTATATTGCTGTGTTCCTAGGAAAGGGAGAACACATGAGGATGTATTTGTTAAACTTTTTTCTACGTTTTGGTCTTTTTATACCTTTTTGTGGCTTTTTTGTTGTGTCTTTTGAGTCTTTTGTGGGGGTCTTCAACATTTCTTTCTGCTATAAAAGTGAATGAAACATCCAAATTCAATGAAAGTAGTGACATTTTCATCGTACGTATAGCCTACACATTGTTATTTTTGGTTTAAAATGTTTTGGTTGAAAGAAACCCAACATTTTGATATGGAAATAATTAGAAAATGGGTCAAAGCAACCCAAGGACAGCAGAAGAGGTTAAGGGGAGACACGTACGTAGGCCTACCCCATTGAATATGAATAACATATCAACATGACACTACATAAAAGTACCCGTAACGAAATAACGCAACGCTGTGCATTGCATATGCAAATTCTAAGCATTGCTAGTCTATGTACTTTTAGTAGGCCTATAGTTAGATCTCATATAATTTTTTGGGGATTCCTATATGTTTAATGTATGCACCTTCCTGCCAAAGCAAATTGCTTGTCTGTGCAAACTTTCATGGCGATTAAAACCCTTTAAGATTCTGATGTTTTGGCTGTTCTGAGCGCACCTCTCAATATCCGCGCACCAAGCTCCACATCTTTTATGAACGGTAACGCCATTATCCTCGAAAATGAGTTAGTGGGCGGGGCTTTTATACCGGTTGATCTCTGATCTCCAACTATAACCTGCTCCCGACCAGGTTAGCCGTTCAGCATATGTTACCATGGCGATCTACCCCGATAACAAGTGATCCACCTTCGTAGTACAGAAAACCCGGGGTTGAACCTGAAGTTACCTCGCTAACGCCAAATCTTGCTTCGTAGTACAGGCCCCTGGTCGCGAGCAGGTTAGTTCCATGCCAAACTCTGAGTTTTACCTATCCCCTCCCACTATCTGAGTTTGATAGCGTTGGAAGACATGGTATAATCGTTTCCTGGTTCAGCCGAGCGATCTCGAACAAAATTAAATTCGCTTAGTTATACACCAGGAGACGATTTTAAGACTGCGATTTGATGTGCTTTAATTCCCTGATGAATGCCTAAGTTAACGTTACCGTTTCCCGTCACGAGCTGTAATTTATTTGAGCAACATTCTCAGCCCTTGGGTCTTCATCGCTAGTGTTATACGCCGTGGACGTGCACACAGAATTGACCAAAAGCTTTTTGGCACTGAAATAAAGAAAATCATTGAAATTGTAGGATTTGGTCTTCTTCATTGCCTACAAATAGAAATCAAACAATGAGTAGCCTTGGTTTGAAGGAAGATGGGAAACTGAACAGTAGGCCTATTAACATTAACCAAATAATGCCAATTGACTACCAATTGCAGTTATTTGACTCTTTGGGTTAAATCAAAGCAAGAATGGTCAAATTAAGGGGAAATAATATAATAATGTAATCATATTGCAAATGAATGAAATCAATGAAGGTTAACTAGGCCTACTCTACCATGACTAGGCCTATTGTAAACCAGAGATACAAAGCCAGAGCTGAGGAGAAGGTCTCAGGAGATCAATCATCCACAGAAAAATACTTCACAATTCCTTTTAATACCCAAGAACAACTACAATCACACCACAATCTTGACCCTTTCTTATCAACATGACAATGCTACAGTAAGTTACACAATGAGATGTGAGAGCCATCAAGTTGAGACTCCATCCAGTAACTCCATAGTTTACCATATGAGAGGTGGGGGCAGGTTGATACCTTAAAAGGTCAGACTTTATTCTTCTGCCCTAAGTACACCATATCTTGGTCAAAATAGAAATTCAGCAAATTCAACAATTAATATAGGTTATTGTTCCTACAAATAACATCACCTGTGACCATGCATCCTCCCGTAACTGGAGTTCCAGTAAATCTTTTTCGAGATGAGTCTTTATTCGTCTACCCTAAGTAGGCCTACACCATCTTTTGGTCAGTTTTTGGCACTTTCTTCATGAGGTACAGTTTGTACAACTCATTTATTTGTAACTATATACAAATACATGAGATTACATTAGCTACATTTCACAGTTCCACATGCAAAATACACCTGCCATTAAATGAACATCTCACTGTAGCATCCATTCTCTGTTCAACAGGATTAGAATGTGCACATCGTTTTTATACGATGTAAATAATAGTAGGCTACATGGGGAGAGAACTACCAGCTACCACATAATTCTCTGCATCCATTTCTGCGGCAGCAGTCAATGTCTTTTCGTCATCATCATCTTTTGATGGAAAGCATTATGTTGGGGGAAATAGGCACCAATTGATATTTAATTAGTATCATGTCGAATATGATTAAAACCAAGGTGACATCGAGGCTACAATCACAAGCGTATAGCCTAAGCAATGCATTACCTGTTCGTAGTATGTTTTTATATTTAATAAAACATTGAACATGCTATTTTATTAAGGCCACCGCTTTTTCTCCTGTAGCCTAATATTAACGGACAGTGGGGTTAAATGTTCAATGTATGGACTGGCTATTACATTCAAATGTATGCTCGGCAGCAATTGTCTCCCACGCCACTTGCATTCACTGCTACAGCCGTGTTGCTTTTTTCCGGAATATGTACTCGACCATTAACACAAAATAAAACTTGAATCTGAAGTTTGGTGAAGTAGGACAACGTTTTTTGTCGCCGGGTGCCATGGTGGATCCTAGTATCGGAGCTCCATTGATGTTGGCTTTCAATAGTTCTCATGCCCGCGCTTAACTCTGAGTTGACGTACTCCGAGTTGAGTTAACTAATTCATATCAGCCTATCTGGAACCAAATTCTCAGAGTTTCCCATGTTAGAGTAACTCAACTCAGAGTTCAGGGTTAATCTCAGAGTTTGTTAAACCCGCTACCTGGAATACCCCCCTGATAACCTTCTCGGACATGGCCTCCAAGAATGCTGATGATGTCATCAGTGTGCACCCCCCTTGATTCATGAGGCTCCAAACCCATGACATCATTGAACGCAAAAGGTAAGCGTCCTCTTCCTTCTTGAATGTAATGTGTTTTATACTACAAGAATAAAAGACACTTCCCTCAAAACATTACATAAACAAAAATTACAAAACTGTATATAATGTGCAAGGATGTATGTGTTTTTCGGGAATACTTGCGTTCTTGGTGAAGCTTGTGTCAGTGTCAGCATCTACCAGCGCAGCAGTCACAATACTTCCAGAAAAAGTACTTTTGATTGAGTTAACAAAGCTGGACTTTCCTGCGCCAATTGGTCCCATTAGCAGGATCCTGAGCTGGCCCATATCAGGATCATTCAAACTAAATTGCTTCAGATCCTGAATCATAGTATCTCTCTGCCTATCCAGAGAATTGCAAAAAAATATATAGGCTACATCTTAATTATTGCTACACACGTAAATATTTTCTATTTCACTGTATTTTTCATCAGTCAGGACAGTATACTCTTTACATCCAGTCTACCTCTCTCCAAGCTGTGTCATACACTGTAAACATGAATAAACTGTTTATTTTACAAGTACACTTCATTATGGATTTTGTGAAATTAATTTGGATCAGGGACATTTCAAGAACTTTTAAAATGGGGTGGATAGGACTGACCTGAAGCCCTTCATGGGTACAACAGTATGTAGAATAAAAAGTAACTAACATGGTGATAGTGGTGGTGATGGTGGTGGTGGAGGTGGAGGTGGTGGTCCTGGTTTTGAATTACTACGTCCCAATCAATCACACAATACAATTTCACAATGCACACAACTACATAGATTATATATACAGAATATCTGCCTTTTGGGGATAAGATTAGTTAATTATGTCTGTCTGTCTCAGTGGTACAAAGGACAGCCTAAGTACATTAAATATATTGGTCTTCATGGTGGCTTACTATTCTTGTTGAAGTGTCGATATGTAATCATTGGCTGCCTGCACAATCTGAGTAACAGCCTCCAATATCAGTGCATCTGCTTCATTGTTTGTCTTTGTCTCTTCATGGTAGTTCTTCACTGGCAGGATGCAGTTCATGGGGATCCCCAGCTCTTTGCTGCAGGTCTCCATCTGAGAGCAATTAGAACCATACAGGGATTTATAATGCCCAAAGGCTCAGCAAAGACCACAGCAGAGTAACTTTAGAGCTTACCTGCTTTTTAATTGCTTTGCTTTTGTAGATATTTCTCAGATCCCTCTTCACTTCTGGACAAGCATCATCTACTTTTGTCATGACAAGAAACTGCGGAATTTCTAAAGTTTCATGGAATGAGATGTACTTGTTAGGTCACATAAAATGATGACAAACCACTGTCTTCAGGGGGTATTCCAGAAAGCAGGTTATGTGACATACCCGGGTAAATTAACTCCCCAGCTGACACCCAGCATTGTAGCAACATTGCCAGTAGGTTGCTGCAACATTGTGTATCAGCTTGTGGGTTAATTTACCCGGTTATGTTGCATAACCTGCTTTCTGGAATACCCCCCAGTAATCAGCGCCACTAGTTGTTATTTAGGTTTGTGGAGAACACTTACCCAGACTGCTAGCCTTCTCCCTTATGGTCTTCAGCTTGCGTTTGAGTCCATCTGACATTGCAAATACGGCATTTGCAGACACAACACCCACTAAACAGTGGACTCCGTCTTTTAATTTAGGACTGCTGTTGTAGTCTGGTTTTTCTTGTGTCAAAGGACAAGTAGGGTTGAACTGTATCAGGTAAAAAGTGCAGAGAGATGGCAAGTTAGAGATGGCATCTGCCATGGGCAGGATGTGAACTATGGAAGAGCCAGGGGAAGTATTGGCTCCTCTTAAGATTTGCACTCCCCTGAAAATATAATCTGTGATTTTTGGGAGGTCTCTAAAATGTAATATTTTTCCCATGAATTTGTATTTTTCTCTATCTTCATTCGCTTATTGACTATGCATCCAATTAACCTACGATTGATGATTGATTCATGCATGTGGGTGATTCAGAGCTAAGTCACTTTACGTAACTCGTGCAGTTCCCTTGCCTGTGATGCAGCTGGTAATTAAGACTTTGGTCTGTTGATCTGGTGCATGCGAATAAACTCAACTAAACACAATTGTTTATGAAATGCATATTGTTTATATAGGCAAGGTTGTAAAATAAACTTTGTCCATCAGTCATAAATGTCCGTGTTCATAGCCTAATCATTGATTATTTCATTAGAACGTTTCCCAGCAAACACACAAAGTAAAGGCCACATTATTTTATCGGTATTGGTAATGTTATAATTTACCAACTGACACTGTATTTATATAGTGTGTTGGTAATTTGATTATGTGATCTCCAGGGGCGAATCTAGTTTCCCACTTTTCGGGGGGCTAAGCCCCTAGATAAAACCTATTAGCAGCACAATTAGGGGGTCTGGGGCATGTTCCCCCAGAAGACATTTTGGAAAATATCCTTTTAAATAGTGTCCTCTAGTGGGTTTTAGGAAGAGAAATTAATACATTTAGATTTAAAATATGACAAGAAAAAAAAACAAATCATTAGCCTACCTGATAACCTTCTCGGACATATATGGCCTCCAAGAATGCTGATGATGTCATCAGTGTGCACCCCCCTTGATTCATCAGGCTCCAAACCCATGACATCATTGAACGCAAAAGGTAAGCGTTCTTTTCCATCTTTAATGTAATGTGTTTTATACTACAAGAAAAAAAGACACTTCCCTCAAAACATTACATAAAAAATTACAAAACAGTATATAATGTGCAAGGATGTATGTATGTGTTTTTCGGGAATACTTGCGTTCTTGGTGAAGCCTGTGCCATCGGCAGCATCTACCAGCGCAGCAGTCACAATACGTCCAGAAAAAGTACTTTGGATTGAGTTAACAAAGCCGGACTTTCCTGCGCGAATTGGTCCCATTAGCAGGATCCTGAGCTGGCCCATATCAGGATCATTCAAACTTAATTGCTTCAGATTCTGAATCATAGTATCTCTCTGCCTATCCAGAGAATTGCAAAAAATATATAGGCTACATTTTAATTATTGCTACACACGTCAATATTTTCTATTCCACTTTATTTTTCATCAGTCAGGACAGTAGGCTACTTACATCCAGTCAACCTCTCTCCAAGCTTTGTCATACACTGTAAACATAAATAAACTGTTTATTTTACAAGTAGCCTACACTTCATTATGGATTTTGTGAAATTGATTTGGATCAGGGACATTTCAAGAACTTTTAAAATGGGGTGGATAGGACTGACCTGAAGCCCTTCATGGGTACAACAATATGTAGAAATAAAAAGTAACTAACATGGTGATGGTGATGGTGGTGATGCAACCCGGTATCACAGCAAAGCGTGTAATAGTCACGTTGGCCCACTAGGCAAAGCGTGTGAGTGTCACGTTTTGCCTCGCCAAGGCGTGAACATTACACGCGTATATGAAGGAGGACTACCAACAGGGGGCGATAATTCAATTAACTGCCAACAAATCCCCCAGACCACAAATCCCACAAATAAGCAGGTAAGATGGAGCTGGACGATTCCCCCCCCCTTTTAATAATTCTGCTAAATAATTAAAATGTCGTTGGTTGAAAACGTTTGTAATGTTCACGCCTTGGCGAGGCAAAACGTGACACTCACACGCTTTGCCTAGTGGGCCAACGTGACATTAGGTGCGTTCGACATGGACTGCGGCTGCATGAAACGACCGGCGAGAGTAGCCGCTTGCAGTCGGGGAGTTGAAAACGGCTCTGTGAAGTTGGACATTCCAGCTTCTCGTGGTTTGCTGCGTTGATGTCAGTCATGGCCGATCAAGCGCTGTTTGCTTACGTTACTTTATTTATAATTAAACTTAGTCTTTCCGTTAGTAGAAGAGGTGGCCCAAAACCCTTTCTTCAACAAATGTTTTACTCAATCAAATTGTTTGGTCCGGATTTGAGCATTGGCGAAACTGAAGGTGTCAGAATAATTACAAAACAAGCGTCAAAGTTGTCGTGTGTGAGTCTGGCCAATCATGAAATAGCTGTGTCGTCATTTGAAGCCGTGCAGTTGCGCTTGAGAAAATGCGCTCGTCTACACAGCCGGCAGTTCTCGAATCGATCTCACGGTACTTTGATGGCTACGTCACAGTGACCTAGCCTCGGCGCCGTCTCAAGTCGGACAAAAAGTCTAACCACAATTCACTGTTTCAAGTCAGCCGCCTGCAGCCAGCTGCAGCGCTGCATGAAGCGAGGTCATGTCGAACGCACCTTATTACACGCTTTGCTGTGATACCGGGTTGGGTGATGGCAGAGAATGTGGTTGAAGGGCCACCTCCCATGTTGACTATTTTGCAGGGGAAGTCAATACAACAACTTCAACTAGAAAGAGCATTTCCTGCTGAAAATGCGTTGGAATGCTGAAATCTGAAATACATTTTTTAAATGGCTGAAAATACAGAAATGAGAAAAATACCTGCAAGCTTAAATTCATTGAAAAAATGTGTGAGTCGCACAAAAGAGCCAGGGTGGAAGCTGAACTGTGTCTTATCCGTCTGGTGGAAGATTTTCTAGGTTGGGATGTCTCAAATACGTTTCAAATACATATCAACATACCTTACTGAGCAGATTACTAGACTGTTACTCGGCATTAGAAGGAAAGTTACAAAACAATAATATCATTTACGTTCCTTGCAAACCAGTGTTAATAAAAAGCGTATAGCGTAAGTTTGGACGTTATGAAGCAATCGAAGAAATAGAATTTCAGTGGAAGCTGAACTGCATCATCTTACAAAGCTATAAGAGCTTAAATAGGCCTACAATGCAAGAGAAGCTCAAAGTCGAACTGTTAAACAGAAGAAGAAGTAGCCTAGCCTCGCTAGCTAGTCTTAACAACAATATTATAGTTTTAACAGCTGAAATTATAGTTGGGATAGTATAGTAGCTGTTCTGTCCCTGGCAAGCATTAAAAATCCATCTAGTGGCCATTATAGAATATCAGTTTTTTCCGTTGGTCATTTGCAGCAGCTGTGTGGTTGCCACGGTGATGGTGCAGCTAATATTGCTAACGCGCTGGGGGCAGAGAATAACAGAAATGTACCTCGAACCCAGATAGCAGCTGATTCCGTGCCGGATCCGGCTGAGTTCCGGCAGATCCGCGTAGCAGTCGCATCCGTTTTGCGGATCCGTTCCAGATCCTTATCTTATTTTTTTACAAACTGAATGCCTTTCATTCCAAACACAGCCAATGGAAAATGTTATGTTACCTTGTCTATACAAATGTAATTATATGTGTGTAAAGTGCTCTTACCTTTATTTACCACAGGTCATCTACTGCTCCAGCTTCCTTGATGAACTCAGACATGTAGAGTACATGTCTGAGTACATGTGACATGTATATACCTTTTATATACTTTATTGTACTTAATGTGTTACTTACTGTTTATTATTTCTTAAATAAAAATGCAACCTTTTGAAAAGTAGGCTATGCAGGACTTTTGAGATTTTATTTCTTATGTAAGTCAACTGTTTACAACAGAGTTTGAATATGAAGATACAAAAACATTTGACGGTATTATTTGCTCTGTGACATATGTTTTATGTTTTCAATGCTCTGAATTAAATGACTGGCAGCAACTGCATGTTACGGGGTGGTGGTGGTGGACCCAAGTGCACAACACAGACAAGAAAAACTGAGGGATGGTCCAGAGGGGTTTAATGATGGGGAAGTGCAGAGGGGAATGATGGTGACGGAAAACAAGCAGGACGGCAGGGTAGGCTGTGCAGGGTTTGGCTGGGAGGCAAGGTTGGTGATCCTGGAGGCACAGGCAAAAAACAAGTTAGGAACGAACAGATATCACGATACTGGTAATTGATCTAAGCAACCGGGAGCGTGACTACCGAGGAAGACAAACTATTATCCGGCGATGAATGACGAGAAAACCAGGGTTGATAAACTGCAGGGCTGATGAGTTGATGGGAGACAGGTGTGGAGATTGAGGCAGTGAGGGGGTAATCGGAACTGGAGACCATGGCCACACCCACAAACAACAAACCGCCACTAGGGGGCAGAAGGCATGACACTGCATGGGCCATTTTACTTGATAAATGAATCCGGTGTCATTTTCCGGTGTCATTTTCAATACGGGACAATCCGCTTTCCGGGTCTGGGCCAGTCCTGTCCATGTTCCGTTCTGGATCCGTCAGCACCAGCATTGGGCCGCGATGCAAAAAGACACCGGCCCAACTCCGTATTACGGATCTGGGCCGAATGCTGCGCAACATTTGGGCCAGATCCGGCGCGGAATCAACTTGCTATCTGGGAATCCACACCTCATTAAAAGTTAACCTAGACGCAAAAATATACGTCCAATCCAAAAAATAAGGATATTTTCCGAGAGCCAAGACTGCCAAAACCAGAGATGTCCTTTATATGAGAAATACGACTCTACCGGCAGTTTCTAAATCGTGTTTTATGTGGTTTCTCTGACGATTTTTTTCTCATCAGATTTGCATTGGACTCTATGGGGCGAGAGTTGGACTATGTCTCGCTTTCGTGGGGCTCTGAACAAATGTGTAAATCTGTTGGATTCCACAGACAACTGTCTACGACCAACACAAAATTAGCTATCTATTGATCCAAAAACGAAGCATGAAGAGCGAAAATTGTGGCAATGCTGGCAATCTAGAAATATTTTTTCGACGACATCAGAAGCTCCCCTCCACTCTAAGCGTTTCAGTCTGCACTCTAGGCTTACACGTACACACCCATGTAAATCTCAGAAACGGTTTGAAAAACTCATGAAACATAATCAGTGATATTGAAAAAAGTAGAATAGATATCGAAAAGCTGAATTATTTAAAAATAGTTTAGGGTTTTGTCAACATTTTAAAGTTTAAATGGTGGCTCTAGCTGAAAGATTGAGGAAGAAGAAGGATTTGGAAGTTGAAGAAGTTTTAAGAAGTATGAGAGGATTTGAAAGAAAACTCCATTGGAAAACCATGTTAAAAATATGATGAATATTGATTTATATTAATTCAAGCATAAGAGGTACAAAGCTGAAAAGTGATAGCATCTATGGCCTGAAACTGTTGAATTTTTTGATAGCTGAACGGTTTTAATAGCTGAAGATTTGAAGGCGCTGAAACGTGTCAATGAAGAAACAGCTGAAGCAGCATTCCAACAATAACATATCCAAAGTCATCGTTTATTTCACACTGCTCTTTCTTATATGCATAATAAATAAGCTTGTATTTATCTAACAACCTGATATTTTACATGGCACTGCATTAAATACGATATCCAACCAATAAAGAATAGAAACTGAATATTCGAAATGTTAGAACATATGATGTAACAGTGTTGGTAGTCTGTCTTATGTGCAATTCAGTTTACATTCTAGAAAGAGATGAGACTCCAATAAACACTGAACCAGAAAATACTTACCCTCTTTGTTGGCATACGGAGACTAAAGCCAAGGTGTGACTGGAGACGATATACTGTAGCCTATTTTTTTTCGGGGTGTTGTCCCGCCCGCGGAACAGAAACGCTGCCCCTCCGTCCCTCAAGTATAACGCACTCAATTCTAACTAATATATTTTTAAGACGGCTACACAAATGACACATCATTGGAAAGCTACGATTCTTGTGCTTCCATTGAAATAAACCTTTTCAATATCAAGTCGCAACAGCAAGTACATCTAACGTCTTTGTCCTGTCACGAATATAAATTCACCACCAAACGAAAAAAGTTTTACTCACACTCGACGGTTCATATATGGTCCAGTTATGCAAACAAGTCCATCAAACGTTGGTAATTTGTGCTGGTTACATTCCCAAAGGTCCAAAGTATCTAACCATGTTTCAAAAGTTTGTCCAAATACATTCATAAATAGCTAAAATCCTTTGTTTCATTATGCTAGTTAGCGACGAAAGAAATACCTTATTCACTTGAAGGTAATATTTTCTCCGCTTGCCAATATAGTATCCTCGAAAACAAGACATCAAAATGTCCGTTGAACCCTCCCCTTTCGATTGACACCAAGATTGACCCAATAAGAGCTTCCATGCCCTGTTGACAGCCCCAGAGCCATAGAAAAAGAGAGTTGCGACACTTCCAAAGACTCCCATTGTTATCGAGGAATGCGGAAGTAAAGCGACCATGAGGCGACCAATAGTTCCTAGCATCGTATTTTCCACCGTTGAACCCTATTCATTTTCAGTGTCTCCGAAGTTAGTTAGCTGGTAAATTGACGAAAATCCTGATTTTTTTCATATTTTTATCACCACATATCAATTGTTATTAGTAGTATTTCTTATAGCTAGCTTTAGATAAAAAAAATCGTAAGATTATAGCTTGTTAGATTCTAAATGCAGTTAGGGCTAGTAGGTCTAGTATCTAACGTAGAGCTAAGCAACACTTTTTTAGAAAACGGGTTTCATAACCAGAAGTCCGTTCGTTTGTAGTCTGTCATATTAGTTCTAGTTATTGGTGTTCGTTGGCATACAAAGTTAGTCTTCTCTTATAGTACATATGATTAGAGCTAGCAACAATGAATTGCAGATCGTCCAGCTAGCTCTCAACACTCGGCATGAATTTCAGGTCCACTCACTAGCTAGTTAGCTCAACTATGCATCTACTACTGCATCAATCAAAAGGATAAATTACCTTGTGATAAGATCATCAGCGTGAAGTGTGGATGATGAGAGTAAACAGAAAGTATAATTGCATGGATAACTTTAATGATGGTTAAACGTTAAGTGGAACAATATAGTCCTCATTAGGTTTGGTATACAGTATGGTAGCTAGCATAGCCATTTCTAGCTCAGCTTCACAATATTGTGTTATGTATTATATAGGCTAAGTTAATGTAATACATAGGCCTACATGTTACAACAAACCAGTAAGCAATTGACATTATGTGTTAATATACCGTTATTATATATATATATATCTCGGTGAATCGAGTCGGTGCTACTGTCTGTCCCGCCGAGAACCATTCAAACAGGTTGACAGCAGTGGGGTTTTTTTTTAACTACAGCGAGCTACCGGAACCACGTGACAAAAAAGCTCTAGCTTTTTCCAGCGTTTCACTGGCAGTGAGTGTTCACAGTGTTGTATTTCACTCCATTTTACACCAAAAACGTCCGGGAGGACTTCCTTTTGTAGATACGACT
Source organism: Mallotus villosus (assembly GCA_903064625.1). NCBI lineage: Eukaryota > Metazoa > Chordata > Actinopteri > Osmeriformes > Salangidae > Mallotus > Mallotus villosus. The sequence goes on from CAEFZP010003075.1 coordinate 184,037, forward strand.
CAGCCGAAGATAGCCAGAATGTCGGATGTCTTCAAACGAGCTTGTTTCAATTGGTAATTTGCCTGAGAAAGCGACTTCCGTTGGCCAGCTTCATTGAAAACCATTCAAACAGGTTGACAGCAGTGGGGTTGCTAGGAACTATTGAGAGCTACATGAACCACGTGATCACGTGTCGGCAAGATCATAGCGTGTCGCAACTCTCTTTTTCTATGGCTCTGGACAGCCCTCTACAGCCAACTAGGTCTGTGCGTCCCGCCCGTCCCGCCCCACACTCGTTGTACACGAATATCTAACACGTGGCTTTGAATGGCTCTGAAATGAGCTTGTTAGCCTTGTAGCTAAGGAAATGCTGCAAACGCTAATACCAAACATGTCAAGCTTCTGTGGAGCCTTCGAAATAAAAGTCTATTGCGCAATCTGGTTGACAGAATCAGTGTTCTTTGTGCGCCATTCCTGGGAATCAGATAAAGCACACAATGTGTTCATAAATCAGTTTTTGTGTTTCAGTAATACTAATGAGGGATTTAGCTATTATATATGATAGTTCTAAGTACCACCTTTCATTAGAGATAACAATTATGAAAAAGAATACATTTTTATTTGACCTTGGTTCAAAGGGTCATTTTGGAGTCTCCAAAAGGCCCTTTTAGAAAACGCATGGATGTACTCTTATAAAAACATGTGTAAAATATGAATATATTGTGGTATTATGTTTGAATTTTGATTTGAATTGGGTAAGGCTTCAACCTGTGGTCCAATGCTGTGTTCCAGCTAATACCTACCACCTCTAGGCCTCTTTAGGCCTCTGTTTTCAAAACAAAAACTAGGTGGAAATAGAACCTTTCACTTGCCTTGTGTTTAAGCTGCTATAACTCAACACCAGTAGGACTGACAGGGGTCCTGACAACAGGGGACATAACTTCAGAGTGTCAGCTTTCAAAAGAGACTATTTACATGCATGTACTCCAAATGGTTCAAGAACAGCTTTCAATTTACTTTGGGTATGCTGTTTAGGCGTTTTTTGGCACATTTAGCAGGAATCTGCAGGAATGGAAAACGGATATACAGTTGCCACAGTTGCTTTCACTTTCCTGTTTAGAGTACAGTATGCCAGTACTTTGTGTTGTCTATTGAGGATCAGGTGTTTGCCTCTGTGTATGCTGGCAGAAGCTGGCTGCCATTTCCTTGAAATGAGCCAGTTTCAAAATGTATTTTTAACTTTATCTCCCCTCTGTTACAAAATGATGACAGTGCTGAGTTTGTGCAGTTATATCAATAGGATTATATGTTCCAATTTAGTCATAAAGGTTCTTTTTTATTGGGCAATTGCACGCAAAGGTCACCCTTGCCATAGAAAAAAGGTAGTGCGCACACAAATAGAACACAAATAGAAGTTACGTAGCTAGCTAATATATGTATATAATCAGAATAAGAATCAGAAAGGGATTTATTCGCCATGAAAGTTTGCACAGACAAGGAATTTGCTTTGGCAGGAAGGTGCATACAATAAACATATAGTAACCTTAAATTTAAATATGTGGACTATCTATACTAAATATCTATACTATATATCTATACTATCTATACTAAAGTGGAATTAGAATTAAAATAAAATATACAGTTGCCTAATTTACAATATAAAAATACAAAAAATACAAATATGAAAAAAAATACAAATGTACAAGATGCAGTCATGTAGTGCAGAAAGCAATGTGACGAGACTGAATTTAAAAGTACATAAAAACACACCAGGGACACCGACAACCTCGGCAACCCTGCGCCAGGTATATCTTTTTTTGTTAACGTCTCTTTAATCGTAGGAGAGACGTATAAAACAAGACTGAGGTGTGTAGACACATACGATAAGTTTCTCCTCCATCTTAAAACCTACAAAATGAATGTTAGCTTCTTTTTTCTACTTGAGGCTCTAGTTTGTACATCAGGTCTCTGCTATTAGCCATAAACTGCAAATGTATGAGTGACAAATTACACAACTTGTGCTGTAATAATAAATAGTAACAACTTTCATCGTCATCATACCCTTTCATCGAGGGTACAAGCTGGTACAAGCTTTATGCAACGTGTTAAAACTTACATTATATAGGTTGTGCACTAGTAATCTTCAATCCTATCTGGCAATAATGATGGCAATTAGAAAGACGCATCTATTAAATATTTTGATTGCTGCGTTGTTTCAAAAAGCTTTACATTACATTTAGATGCACTGCAGCCAGGGGCTTTATTTCTGCAGCTCTGGACAGTCTTTCATATGGGGTGGCACTTTATTTTCAAAAACGTCTATTTTAAAACTCACACACTGCATCACTCAGAGCAGCAGTTTTGTAACGGTATACAGTGGTTAGCTGCTATTCTCCATTGAAGCCTGTCAGAATGTGTCTTGCGCTGTGATGAGGGCGTGGCCCAACATGTTGCGAATATGGTGCTTGTACCATAAGTGACAAAAGACAATGTAAGATGACTTTATTAAAACATTGGTTTTTGACATTTTTGGCATTTTTGGAGGTTGGCGACAGGGTGGCCATTCTCTCACCAATGGTGGCCGTGGCCCACCCTGGCCACCACGTTGCTACGCCCCTGACTGCAGCAGTTGTTTTGCTCATGCCCATACATTTGGTTATAATCTTGTATCTACTAATATCATGAATTGAGAACACTAAAACATGCTAAAATATAGCTAGTTTATCTCTTATTACACAGTTTATGTTGCAAGTGATACGAGCAGACAAAAGGCAACTTCAGTGGGGTTTTTTAATTCAGCGCCTCATGCATTACCGTACGGACAATGAACAGCTTTGTTCTGTCAATTTCTAGAATACCACTGTTGATTAACATCAGGGAGGGGGAAGATAGTAAAAGTAAAAGAGGTAAACTTGATGTAAAGTAAACTGATTTACATGAACTAGGTAATGAAGACGTACAAACAACAAGAACGCCTCAAGTTAAATATGTACTGGCATCTCTTCTACAATTATTTATATCTATGACACGGAAGTGAATGTAGCATATTGGTAACATTTAAATCACTTTTCCCTCTCCCCCATGGGTGTGTCTGAGGGCATGTGTGGTGTGTACTCTGAAATGTCCCTCTGTATATCCATACATACATACAGCCATGTAAGTTCACACAAACAATGAATTTACCGTGGCAGGAAGGTGCATACAATAAACATATACTGATCTTAAATAAAACATTTGAGAATGTACAATAGTCTAAATAAAAAATTACAAACAACACTATACAATGTAATATAAAATAAGATAACAAATAAAATAAGATCAGATTGGTAGAGACCAGATGACATCGTGCAATGTCAATAGTGATGGATGGACTTATAAATAAATGAATGTCTTAATGACAGTGGGAGTCCTTAAACTTGTTGGTGAGGCCAGCCACGGATAGAAAGAAAGAAAGGTTTTTGTGGCGTGAGGTTTTGGTTCTGATTGACCACAGCTTCCTGCTGGAGGGGAGTGGCTGGAACCACAGTCGGCCACAATCTTTCTTGCCTCAGGGTCCTAGAGGTGAACAAGTCCTTGAAGGAAGGCAGATTGCACCCATTCACCTTCTCAGCATCTCGGATGATACGCTGCAGTCTGCTCTTATCCTTGGCATTATCAGCAGCGTACCACATTGTGATGGAGGAGGTGAGGATGGATTCAACGATGGCTGTGTAGAAGTGCACCATCATTGTCTTTGGCAGGTTGAATTTCTTCAGTTGCCGCTGGAAGAACATCCTCTGCTGAGCTTTCTTTGTGAGGGAGCTGATATTTAGTTCCCACTTGAGGTCCTGGGAGTGCATAGTGCCCAGGAAGCGGAAGGACTCCACAGTGTTGATTGGGGAGTTGCACAAGGTGATGGGTATGAGTGGGGCTGGATTCTTCCTGAAGTCCAAAACCATCTCCATGTCTCTATGTCTTAAGAGCATTGAGCTCCAAGTTGTTCTGGCTGCACCAGGTGCCCATGTTGTCAGCTTCCCACTTGTAGTCAGACTCATCCCTGTCAGAGATGAGCCCAATGAGGGTGGTGTTGTCTGCAAACTTCTGGATTTCGACGGACTGATGACTTTTTGCTGTAAACCAGGGTTTGTCGTTGTTATAGCTCACCCTGGTGCGTGTTGGTATAGAGCTGTCTTCACAGAGGCTGATGTATGATGTCACAGCCTCTGTGAGCTCATCAAGACTATTGGTAGCAGTCGTGAACATATCCTTCGCGAACATATTCTTCCTTAGCGAAAATCATGGCGAGACAAAACCTGACAAAAAGCGAAAAGTTCATTTCAAAAATCGCAAATTTCAGACAGACTGGGATGACAAGTATGCACAAAACCGACAAAAAAAACACAAAACCGTGTTAAATCTGCAATGAGACGGTTGCCCTTGTCAAATGTGGTAACGTGAAACGTCACTATGACACAAAGCATGACATGACACTTTGAACAAAATTACCCCCAGAATTCTGAGGGTAAGGGACATAAAAAAAAACATAATTGTTCCGGACCCTGGACCGAATGGAAATTTGGTGAGTGGACCTTTTGGGATTCTAATTGAGAACCCCTGGCCTAGGTGATGACCAGCCACCCAACACAAACGGAGCGCAAATGATTGAGACAATTTGAAACGTAAAATGCATCTTTTGGGTAAGCATTACAGGCTGCCTTACCTGAGACAGAGACTGTCAGATCGGGATCCTTGCAGAATCCTAACCTGTGATGTTACAACTGACGGCTAAGGAATGAAGGAGATGTGTTGACATTTTATTCTGGTTTATTTTGTCTCTATGGGACTATGACTATAAATGTGACAATCAGGTCCCCCTGTCTCAGAAACAAGGTCAGTTATTCCAGGCGCCATTATCCAGACCCCTGCCTGTCCTGTGGAACCTGACCAAGCCTTGCCTGCATTGCCCAGTCCGCCCCTGTTTGACCTACGCCCGTGACCCGACTACTGCTTTGGATTTCCTCTCTGGCTCTGATATCCGTGTATGACCCCTGCTTGTCCGACTACCCCGTAATAAACCCGCACTTGGATCCACTACCTGTTGTCTTGGGAGTCTGTCCGTTACAATAAAGCTCATGGGACCATTCCATACAAAATGCATACGTTAAAATCTGTTCAATCAATAGATTAATAATCAACTGAATGAGTAAATCTGGAAGAAGTGTATATGTATGTAGGTTAGGAGATGTACTGCCAGTGTAGTCTAAAATAGCCATTACTCTGGACTTGAAGCTTGTAGGTCCATGCTGAACATGTTCTACTAGTCAGTTGTAGCAGGTGTTATCTTCTATGCGATTGGCTGCTGGGGTAGCAGCATCTGAGCAGCAGATTGCAACAGACTGAACAACTTTAAGGAGGACAGGCTCTGTTTTAGGGGCCAGCCCTGACTGTGGCAGATAGCATAATGGTGGCCAAACAATTGACAGTTATGGACAACATTTCACATCTACTACATAACATTATAGCTGAGCATAGGAACACTTTTCTGACTTGACTTTTAGTCAATGCAGACCCATCCCAAGCCTTTTCAGAGGCACTAAGCAACATGTTATATTGGGCCCACCACCACATCAGGACGCTAATACTATTGACATTATCATGGCTTTATCATTGCACACATACTATAAATATAGCTATAAAACTGTCTTACATACATCATACCAATGTCAAGTGAATGTACCCTTCTAAAAAAAAATCACGCAAATTCACTAGTGGTCTGGTGTTAATTTTCACTTTAATATTCACAGTAATACAATACTAAGTGACGTACTGAACGGGATGTTTACAGCAAATGTAAATCAATGTCAAATGAATTCAATACAAAAAATAATGACTTCAAATGAACAGAGGAACCTTTAACAAGGTAACTCCTGGGGACCCTCTGGTGGCCACGGGAGACTTCAGCCGGCACTTAGTTTGCTTTATGCAGTCAATGCACGCTGACACATTCTGAAGCAGATATACAGGTATACTATGCTCATTGTTTTGAATACAGTTGTAGGCAATACAGTGAATACTTATAAGGCCGATACTAGGCAGGTGGGCTCAAAAGCATGACTTGAGGCAGAGTTCAGATGCTGGATTCTAAGTTTTTAACATGCAAGTGTTTCGTGAAAGTGTGTGTCCGAAGTAGCTTACCTCGGTCAAGCCTATGCGGCACTTGTCAGGGTTGAGCCTCAACCCACGCTCCCGTGTGCGGTCCAGCATCGCTTTGAGGCGCTGGTCATGTTCGGCCCTGGTCTGGCCGAAGACCAGTATGTCGTCCACTATGGCCGTAACACCATCCAGCCCTTCATATGTTTCGTCCACACGCCTGTGGAACTCGTCTTGGGCCGACACAATTCCGAATGGGAGTCTGAGAAAACGATATCTTCCGAAAACTGTGTTGAATGATGATTCAGTTTAATGGCCCAATAGCCTGACCTTGCGTCTAATACACTAAAATATTGTGCTCCTGCAAGCTTTGTGGTGGCATCCTCCAGTGTAGGGAGGGGGTAGTGAGGTCGCTGTATTGCCTTGTTGAGAGCTCTGGGGTCTAAGCATACTCTGAGTTTTCCAGTCTTTGGCTTTTCAACTAGGACTAGTGCATTCACCCATTCTGTGGGTTCTGATACCTTGCGTATGATGTTCTGTTTCTCCATGCTGTCGAGCTCGTCCTTCAGTTTGCTGCGCAGGGCGATGGGGATCCTTCGTGGCGGGCATACCACTGGCGTTGCGTCTGGTGCAACTCGGAAGGTGCACACGCCTGGGAATTCACCTATCCCCTGGAACACTTCTGCGTACTCCGCCATTATGCTCTGCAAGGCAGCGTCTTTCTCCTCACTTACAGCCATCACTATTTTGACCACGTTCAGGTCACGGCATGTTTTCATGGCCATGACTGGTGGGGCGTTTGTGTCAATCACATAAAAGTCCAACATAAGTGCAATGTCCCTGTATAAGCATCTGAGCTGGCACATGCCTCTCACGCTCAGTGCTCCTCCACCATACTGAGTCTGTGTGCTGCTGTTTTCAGTGGCACGTCCCTGAACATTGCCTGAAACATGCTGGTGGGAATGGTGTTGGCTTGCGCCCCAGTGTCAAGCTTGAATTTCAGCTTTTGTGGAGGTGTGCCTATCTCCACCTCTACATAGGCCTGTTCTCGATGGTGACGCTGTCTAGGTACAGCGCTGTCTGTTTGTTGCTCTTCCTTGTCTCTATTGAGATGTTATAAAAGTGCAGATCTGTTTCCTCCGTGAGGTCTTCTGCATTTTCTCCTACAGCATGCACTGTGCCGCAGTAATACCTCGTCGGTGCTTGCGAGCTAGATTTGCAAACTCTAGCAAAGTGGTTCAGCTTTTTCCTTTTTTTGCATTGCTTGCCTTTAGCTGGGCAGATGTTATTAGCGCCGTGTGGCCCTCCACAGTAGCTACATGCCTTAGCGGCGCTGCTAATGTAACTTTCCCGCTTAAAGTTAGCGTTCGGTGGTGTATGTGCTACGTCTCGTCTGTAGCTAGCGTTAGCTCTCCGGCTAATTTCGTGCACTGTTTCGTGTGCTTTGCTACTCTGGTCCATAGACTTCAACTGCTGCTGGGCTAATTCGTGTGAACGAGCTATGTCTATGGCTTTCTCCAACGTCAGGCCAGCTCCCTGGCATAAAAGTTTTTCCCTTACCCGGGTCGAGTTGGTGGCGAACACGATGCGGTCCCTGACCATTTTATCACTAAAGTCATTAGGGTATACACAGTCTTTCACCAGTAGCTTCAGCTCCGTTATAAATTGTTCAAAAGATTCACTTTCTCCTTGCATCTTTTCGTTGAAACGGTACCTCGCATAGATGGGGTTGGCTTTCGGTGTGATGTATGCCTTGTATCTATTGTAGTACGTGTCCAGCTTCTTGGCCTGATCCTCGGTGATTGTCCAAGTGTTGTAGACATCGCGCCCTTTTTCTCCTATCCACAGCAGGAGGGTAGCTGCACTTCTCTTCCTCGGTCTTCCTGCGCAGTGGTCCCTTGAACATTAGCTCCGTCGTCTGTTGAAACCGTCGCCATGCCTCAGGTAAGTTGCTAGCTTCCCAATCCATCCTTGGAACTGCCACGCCATATGCATCAATTTTTTCTTTTCTTTTTTTTTACGCCGTAAGTGCTTTATCCTCTATGTCTGACACCATGTAATGTTTTGCCCTCTGGCATACACATAAACTTACTTTAGTATAAACTCAGGCTGACGACCGACTTTACTCCGTGCTGGTTTATTCACCTGGCTTTTTCCAACTGAGGTCAATACGTCATTTATCAATATACCACTTTGGGCTACAGTGTGCACCGTGTGACAAACAGTCACAACATATATTACACTTTCCAGCGGCTAGTGAATATCGTATTCGCAGGGGTGGCGAATTGTACTGCTTATATTGACGATGTAGTGATCCATTCCTCTAGTTGGGCCGAGCATGTCAGTACTTTGGAGTTGGTGTTTAAACGGTTTAGAGAGGGCTTCTTTAACCCTCAACTTGGCAAAGTGTGAGTTCGGGAAGGCTACTGTGACGTACTTGGGAAAACAGGTGGGACGTGACCAGGTGCGCGCCTTAACAGGTAAAGTGGAAGCGATCGTTGCCTTTCCTGCTCCCACAACTCGCCGTCAGTTGCGCAGGTTCCTAGGGATGGTAGGATACAGTTCTGTAAGAACTTCTCGACAGTGGTAGCTCCCCTTACATCTCTGCTCAGCCCTAAAGTGCCGTTCGTGTGGTCACCGGCTTGCCAAGGTGCATTTGAATCTGCCAAACTGGCACTCTGCAGTGCCCCTGTGCTTGCTGCCCCCAACTTTGATAGGCCTTTTAAGGTGGAGATAGATGCTAGCATGGTAGGGGTAGGTGCGGTCCTTTTACAGGAGGATGCGCAGGGAGTAGACCGACCTGTCAGTTATTTTTCCCGAAAATTCAATGCGTGTCAATCGAGGTACTCTACCGTTGAGCAAGAAACACTAGCTTTATTATTGGCCTTGCAGTTCTTTGAAGTTTATGTGGGCTCTAGTGCTTTGCCTGTTGTGGTTTTCACCGACCACAATCTGCTAGTTTTCTGAAACAAATGTACAATCTGAACCGTCGCCTGATGCGTTGGGCGCTGTTTGTACAGGGCTACAATCTAACAATCCAGCATGTGAAGGGTACGGCGAACGGTCCCTGTCCCCGGCGAACGGTCCCTGTCCCCGCCGATGCACTGTCACGTGCTGCTTCGTAACTGGGTTAACGTTCTGGTGGGTTGCCGCAAACCTGGGGTTTGCGTTTTTTGTGGTGGGCGTGTTACGGTCCCCAGTATTGTGTTCATGGTTGTCTGTGTGTTTCCCTTTTAGGTTCCCTCGCTAATTGGAGTGCTGGCTCCCCCCCCTCATCAGTGCCTGCAGCTGGATCCACGCACCTCTGCCTATAAAAACTGCCACATGCCTCTTCTCGGGTCTCTTGGTCTTGGAGGGAGAGCTGGCTTTGGTCTGTTGTTTGTGTTGCGCTATTGTGCTGTGTTGCGCTATTTTGCTCTGTGTTGCGCTGCGCGCTCTGTTTGGTTCGATATCACTCTGTGCGATAATTAACCCGTATGTTTTTCTGTTCCTAGGGGGAAGGGGAAAGCGCCTTGGGAGCGCTTAGGCAAGAGGCCCATGGGCATACATCACCCGTAGCTGAAACCTTGTCTATGCACACTAGGTAAGACCTGGGCGGACCACCCCCTGTAGTTTTTGGTTAGTGTGCCGACTGGAGTGTGAGTTAGGGGTGTGACTTATTTTGCTTTCGTTCCGTCCAGCCCTTTCCCCCCGCCTCATTACCGTGTTTTGGCAAATAAACAGCCTCTTTTAAACGGTACCTTGCGTCTGTTCCTTACACCTACGACTCCACGCCTGTTCTCTGGCTACCGGTGGGGCTTAGCCTACTAGCAGCGGGTTGTTGCGTTCCCTCTTCCAAGAGGCGTACGTAACACCACAGTTGCTTTAACTTTCCAGTTTAGAGTAGGCCTACAGTATGCCAGTACTTTGTGTTGTCTACTGAGGATCAGGCGTTTGCCTCTGTCTATGCTGGCAGAAGCTGGCTGCCATTTCCTTGAAATGAGCCGGTTTCTAAATATATCTTACTTTATCTCCCCTCTGTTACAAAATGATGACAGTGCTGAGTTTGTGCAGTTATATCAGTAGGATTATAGTACAACTTAGCCATAGGTTCTTTTTTATTGGGCAATTGCATGCAAAGGTCACCCTTACCATAGAAAAGAGAGTGTACAAGATAGTGCGCACACAAATAGAAAGTTACGTAGCTAGCTAATATATGTATATAATGTGAGGAGACTGAATTTAAAAGTACCAACAAACACACCAGGGACACCGACAAGCTCGGCAACCCTGCGCCAGGTATATCTTTTTTTGTGTCTTTAATCGTAGGAGAGACGTATAAAACAAGACTGGGGTGTGTAGACACATACGATAAGTTTCTCCTCCATCTTAAAACCTAGAAAATGAACGTTAGCTTTTATTTACTTGAAGCTCTAGTTCTTACATCAGGTCTCTGCTATTAGACATAAACTGGAAATGTATGAGTGACAAATTACACAAATTGTGCTGTAATAATAAATAGTAACAACTTCTTCATCGAGGGTCTTTGGTACAAACTTTATGCAACGCGTTAAAACGTACATTATATAGGGTGTGCACTAGTAATCTTCTCTCCTATCTAATGGCAATTAGAAAGACGCGCCTAGTATTAAATCATTTGATTGTTGTATAAAAAAGCTTTACATTACATTTAGATGCACTGCAGCCACACATTACACACTTTATGTTGCAAGTGATACGAGCAGACAAAAGGCAACTTCAGTGGGGTTTTTTAATTCAGCGCCTCATACAGGGTTTTATAATGACCGTTGTTGGCACAAGGCTAGATTAGTACCCCAAAGGCCCCCTGGGCACTGAACATCATGCACCCCTCCCCCCTCCAAAGCGAGCGATAATTAAGGCCCACCTTAATGATTTGACCCTCCAGGGCTTTTAGTGGCTACCGCTGTCTCCTCCTCTCCCGAGCCATTGCAGGGGGGTAACAAGTATGATGTCAATAACATTTGCAGCGGTCAATGATCAACTCAGTCATACTCAATTGGAAAGTGAAAGTAACTGGTATCTGCTTATATATAATGTCCAGTCTCACCCCTGCTTATCTGTTAGACATCCAAGAGGGTAAGTCTGTTCTGCTTCTGATGTTATTGGAATCTCTTCTGAAACAATTTTCTCCATAATACATGGACTTGTACATTGGGTAGAGTGCTAAAACTGCTACATTAGATGTTCCAACATTTAGGAAAGTTGATTTGTGTTTATTGAATAGACATTGATTTTATGTAATGCTGTGCAAAATACAAAATCTAAGTTGGTAGACAAAAGCAAACCAGACTACAGTGTTGAATGCCTGTGTTTTAGAAAGTGCAGTGCAGGTGAAATGTTTTTATCCTTCACGACTGATATGTTTCTTTGAATATGTTGCTTCTGACATAAATAAATTCCACATGTCATGTGTTGAAGTTGTTGTATTGACCTCCCCTGCAAAACAGTCAACATGGGAGGTAACGAGACAAAACAACCACCACCACCACCATCACCAGGTTAGTTGCTTTTTAATATCTCAAATTGTTGTACCCATGAATAGATAGACATGGCATCTGCTTTGAGAAATGATTAGTTTCCTTCAGTGCCCTCTGCTGGTAAGAGACGATTACAGTGGTTATTTACCATATAGGGAGACTACAGGTTAAGTGGGACACTTACCGAAAAAATAGCTTTGTAGGTCACTTTTGCCATATAATCAAACATGATAGCTTTATGAAAAGTCTCCCTTAAACTAGTCATAAGGAAAATCCCTGAAAGACCAAACACAGGAAGCATGACCTTTGAACCTCTGCTGACCAAACCCCACATTTGATCATGTGACATTGGTAAAGTGAGACACCTATACTGTCAAAGTGGGACAGCTTTACTGTCTATTTAAGTATTCAATTTATTTATTCAATATGTATTCCATTATATGTATGTAGTATTCTGGCTTTGACAAATTCAATTCCAGAATATGTCGAGAATACTATTAAGTATAACATTACATTTCTTTACTCTAAATAAAAAAGCTTTAATGCACTCTACTCACTCTACTTATTTAACATTTTCTTGCTCCATGGCCTTCTCTTTCTCCCTCTTCTTGCTCCCTGTTTGTATAACAGTTCTATCCTGAAATACGTTTTAACCGTTTTACATTATACTGAAAATAAGTCAGTTATAGCCTATCCCTTTTTTAAAGCTTTAACAAAATGTGCTTCATATTGCTATGTAATTTCACTTTTCATAGATTTTTACGATCCTGGTGTTGAAAAGACGCATGCCACCCAATTCAATTGGGTAGAAACTCAACAAAATTTGCATAGCATTTTTTTCAACTACATTTAAGTTCAATGTCTTAGCCTGCAGTTTTGCAAACTTCCCCTTCATAATAAATTCCCATATTCCCCACAGCACTGCAATACGCAAAAAAAATCCCTGATAACTGTTGATGTGTTCGCCTTAGAAAAAGAGTTTCTTATGCAAGCTGATACCTTGGTAAACCCCAAAGAATCGACATGACAACCGATATATTCTATTAAACTTTTAATTCTACAGTTTTTTGTTCTTTTTACAACACAGTTCTTGAAAAACCTTGGAGGAAAGCTGCCTGGAGGTAAGGACTGATAAAAATACATATATATACAAACTGTATATATATATTTATATATTTGAAGAAACTCGATTGTAATTGCACAAACTGTGTCAAATTATGAAATAAATATTACTTACCATATTGATTTGTGAAACCATGCATTTTTCTTACAGTAATAGAGACCAGATGGTGGAGAAACTAAGAACATTCACACTGGATGATCCTGAATTGGAGATCAGAATCCTGCTGCATGGACCTGTTGGGGCAGGAAAGTCCAGCTTCATCAACTCAGTCAAAAGTGTCTTTTCTGACCATGTGGTCTTGAACGTGCTAGTTGCAGCTCTTTCCGACTTCAGCTTTACAACTAAAGTAAGTGATCTTGAATCACAAATATAATGATATATTATAATATAATACTGTATGATGAACTCAGTTCAGTTCAGAACTCATTCAGTTCAGAACTCATTAGAGTTTATTAAATTATGCATCTAAACCATGAATAATAATAATCTGAAAGGTGTTTATTTTCTGTTGTAGTATGAAACACATTATATTAAAGAGGGAAAAGGACGTTTGCCTTTCGTGTTTAACGACATCATGGGTCTGGAGTCACAGGAATCCAGAGGGGTGCACATTAACGACATCATCAGTGCACTCGAAGGTCATATCCCAGAAGGCTATGAGGTACACCAAACCTGAACACATAAAAACATGCAGAAATATTAGCATTTCTTGGAACCACTCCGTCGGGTTTGCAAACGATCTGAAGCAATACCATAACGTGCCATGAGAACACTGAAGAATAGGGATTTGTCAGAAAGAATTGCAGCATGGGACATAGGCCTACTGCACAAACCTGCCATTCTTAACTAGCCAGATTAGCTACTATTATAGCAATATAGGCAAATTCTTACAGCTTTTTCAACCGTACCACACGGTTGACATTGTCAAAAACTAGTCAAGCACATCTGGTTGACTCCATCAATATGCCTACAACTTGCTATACTGCCACCCACAGTAGGCCTTCACAAAAGTAAATGGCTCTTACCAGGCATGTGCTTTAATTTACTTTTTCATTCTGTAAAAAAAAATTGGGATACTTTCCTGTTAATACCTAACTCAATTTCTTCTATTTTGTTGTTACAGTTTAACCCCACTGGATTTTTGACAAATTTAAAGCCAGAATACGTCAAGGATCCCAAACTAAGTGACAAAGTTCACTGTCTGGTGACTGTTGTGTCTGCAGACAAAATGTCTATGATGTCAATGGAGTCTAGACGCAAGATGAGGAGTATCAGGGAAAAGGCCAGCCTTTTGGGTAAGTGCACATCAGAAACTCTTTATGATTCTCTGGATACTGAAAACGGCTGTTTGTAACATTAAACACTCATCTAATTATAGGAATTCCTCAAATTGTTGTCATGACCATGGTAGACACTGCTTGCCCAGAAGTGGCACGTGATCTGAAAAATATCTACCGAAGCAAGGAGACCAAATCTAAGGTACACCAAAATCAAATGACTGTGAAGTTCTCCTCTGTGTAGACACATAAACTAAATATACATGTGTAACTACTTTGCTCACTGCCAAGCCCTTTGCTGTGCATTTCCTTCCAGATGGAGAAATGCAGCCTTGAGCTGGGGATCCCAATGAACTGCATCCTGCCAGTGAAGAACTACCATGAAGAGACACAGCGGAACAATGACATCGATGTCCTGGTGTTGGAGGCTATGACTAAGATTGTAGACGTTGCCAATGACTACATATGGCAACATCAGCAGAAGAAAAAACACCTATCATGAGGCATTACTGCACACATACATCCACTGAAACCGGCTCTGAAGTTAGAAGTTATGAGTTTCAACTCTTTTTTGAACTTTGACCAGCCACTGAGGTGAAATTGAATTGTGTCTGACCATAGTAATTTAATGTTAAAATAGTATTAAAGGTTTACTGTTTTTACATTCATGTACAAACATGTGATATACATAAAAACAATACTAGTGTAGTTATTTAATTGCATTCTGGTCTAGATCAAAATTGTTGAAGCTTTGGTAGACAGTACCTAAGTTTCCAACGACATGGATCCACACACACACACACACACACACACACAGACACACACACTGTATACATACATACATGGCAATAGGGCAGCGCGCGTCATCCGCTCGTTACCACACCTGTGTTAGCTAGCACAAGCCCATTGGGCCACGTCCGATAAGACGGCATTAAAAGGCCGTGCGGATACGCACACACACAGCCCATTTGTTGTATGATCAGTGCTGCTGCCACCCTCCACCATCCCCTTCTCCCCATGCTGTCTGTTGGTTCTATCCATCAGGGGGATTATATCTCTATTGCTCCCTGCCTCATATGTCGTGTATGTATGTGTTGCATCGAGGAGGCAGGGAGTGCTTCTCTTAGATCATCCACTCAGCCAAAGTTAAATCTACATGTCCATGTCATGTAACAATAAATGCTCAAATCTAATACTGTGACTGGACAAGAGTTCTCTTGTCTTACATGCCCAACTCTGAGACGTGTCTAAAACAGACTACATTTTGTTTTGATAAGTTCGTAGATGTAGTGTATGATAAAGGTAGTCTTAAAAAAGAAAAGATGATTATCCCTGAAAGACAGTTAATCGTTGTGTTAAAACATTCAAATGTAATGGTAAGGTGATGATAATGATAGTGGTTTATGAAGGGTCTAAGTGTTACCACAGAGACCCTAACAGAGGACATGAATACAAGATGACAGAGAAGAGAGACAACCTGATCACTCTTGACCCCTGCAAGAGCACAACAACTGCATTTCAGTACATCTCACAGATAACTGCTTTGGACAAACAAATACTTTTAACACATTTGGGGTATACTTGTACATCATAAATATTAGAAATACAATTATAAAACACATTTAGATTGTGCTGTCTGTTTAAAATACTGTTTTAGTTTTTATTGTAGCTTGAAACACATTACATACAAACATTACACCCATTCAAAATGGAAATTAATGCTTGTATTTCGAATTCAATGGTCAAAGGGGGTTGGGCACAAATTACATAATCCGTTCTCCATCAAAGGCTTTATTTTAGAAGGTCATGAGGTACACAGTCATTAAACAGATGACAACTGAAAGTACTTTTTGACGCGCGTTGCTCGATTGCCATGCCTGAACTAGCTGCGCTTATTCATGGCTGTTATCATTTGATCATCCATCTTCTTCATAATTATAAGGTACAAAAGAGTAGAGTTTCAGTGAACATGTGAAAGAAGTTACCAGAATCAATAAGTGTTTATTGTGTTTGTACAGGATAGAAAAAACGTCTGTTCAGGATTTTCGTACTGGATGACAAAGAAATGTAATGTATGTATGTATACAGTGTGTGTGTCTGTGTGTGTGTGTGTGGTGGATCCATGGGTGTATGTAGTTTGTCATCACCAGACAACTGTGTGTCTGTTGTTGTACTGTCGTTGGAAACTTAGGTAGGCCTACTGTCTACCAAAGCTTCAACAATTTTGATCTAGACCAGAATGCAATTAAATAACTACACTAGTATTGTTTTTATGTATATCACATGTTTGTACATGAATGTAAAAACAGTAAACCTTTAGTACTATTTTAACATTAAATTACTATGGTCAGACACAATTCAATTTCACCTCAGTGGCTGGTCAAAGTTCAAAAAAGAGTTGAAACTCATAACTTCTAACTTCAGAGCCGGTTTCAGTGGATGTATGTGTGCAGTAATGCCTCATGATAGGTGTTTTGTCTTCTGCTGATGTTGCCATATGTAGTCATTGGCAACCTCTACAATCTTAGTCATAGCCTCCAACACCAGGACATCGATGTCATTGTTCCGTTGTGTCTCTTCATGGTAGTTTTTCACTGGCAGGATGCAGTTCATTGGGATTCCCAGCTCAAGGCTGCATTTCTCCATCTGGAAGGAAATGCACAGCAAAGGGCTTGGCAGTGAGCAAAGTAGTTACACATGTATATTTAGTTTATGTGTCTACACAGAGGAGAACTTCAGTCATTTAATTTTGGTGTACCTTAGATTTGATCTCCTTGCTTCGGTAGATATTTTTCAGATCACGTGCCACTTCTGGGCAAGCAGTGTCTACCATGGTCATGACAACAATTTGAGGAATTCCTATAATTAGATGAGTGTTTAATGTTACAAACAGCCGTTTTCAGTATCCAGAGAATCATAAAGAGTTTCTGATGTGCACTTACCCAAATGGCTGGCCTTTTCCCTGATACTCCTCATCTTGCGTCTAGACTCCATTGACATCATAGACATTTTGTCTGCAGACACAACAGTCACCAGACAGTGAACTTTGTCACTTAGTTTGGGATCCTTGACGTATTCTGGCTTTAAATTTGTCAAAAATACATTCTGGTTAAACTGTAACAACAAAATAAAAAGAAATTGAGTTAGGTATTAACAGGAAAGTATCCCAATTTTTTTTTACAGAATGAAAAAGTAAATTAAAGTGCATGCCTGGTAAGAGCCATTTACTTTTGTGAAGGCCTACTGTGGGTGGCAGTATAGCAAGTTGTAGGCATATTGGTGGAGTCAACCAGATGTGCTTGACTAGTTTTTGACAATGTCAACCGTGTGATACCGTAAAAAGCTGTAAGCATTTGCCTATATTGCTATAATAGTAGCTAATCTGGCTAGTTAAGAATGGCAGGTTTGTGCAGTAGGCCTATGTCCCATGCTGCAATTCTTTCTGACAAATCCCTATTCTTCAGTGTTCTCATGGCACGTTATGGTATCGCTTCAGATCGCTTGCAAACCCGACGGAGTGGTTCCAAGAAATGCTAATATTTCTGCATGTTTTTATGTGTTCAGGTTTGGTGTACCTCATAGCCTTCTGGGATATGACCTTCGAGTGCACTGATGATCGTCAATGTGCACCCCTCTGGATTCCTGTGACTCCAGACCCATGATGTCGTTAAACACGAAAGGCAAACGTCCTTTTCCCTCTTTAATATAATGTGTTTCATACTACAACAGAAAATAAATAATCCTTTTAGATTATTATTATTCATGGTTTAGATGCATAATTTAATAAACTCTAATGAGTTCTGAACTGAATGAGTTCTGAACTGAACTGAGTTCATCATACAGTATTATATTATAATATATCATTATATTTGTGATTCAAGATCACTTACTTTAGTTTTAAAGCTGAAGTCGGAAAGAGCTGCAACTAGCACGTTCAAGACCAAATGGTCAGAAAAGACACTTTTGACTGAGTTGATGAAGCTGGACTTTCCTGCCCCAACAGGTCCATGCAGCAGGATTCTGATGCCCAATTCAGGATCATCCAGTGAGAATGTTCTCAGTTTCTTCACCATCTGGTCTCTATTACTGTAAGAAAAATGCATGATTTCACAAATCAATATGGTAAGTAATATTTATTTCATAATTTGACACAGTTTGTGCAATTACAATACAGTTTCTTCATATATATATATATATATATACAGTTTGTAAATATATGTATTTTTATCAGTCCTTACCTCCAGGCAGCTTCCCTCCAAGGTTTTTCAAGAACTGTGTTGTAAAAAGAACAAAAAACAGTAGAATTAAAAGTTTAATAGAATATATCGGTTGTCATGTCGATGCTTTGGGGTTTACCAAGGTATCAGCATGCATAAGAAACTCTTTTATAAGGCGAACACATCAACAGTTATCAGGGATTTTTTTGGCGTATTGCAGTGCTGTGGGGTATATGGGAATTTATTATGAAGGGGAAGTTTGCAAAACTGCAGGCTAAGACATGGAACTTAAAAAAATGCTATGCACATTTTGTTGAGTTTCTACCCAATTTAATTGGGTGGCATGCGTCTTTTCAACACCAGGATCGTAAAAATCTATGAAAAGTGAAATTACATAGCAATATGAAGCACATTTTGTTAAAGCTATAAAAAAGGGATAGGCTATAACTGACTTATTTTCAGTATAATGTAAAACGGTTAAAACGTATTTCAGGATGGAACTGTTATACAAACAGGGAGCAAGAAGAGGGAGAAAGAGAAGGCCATGGAGCGAGAAAATGTTAAATAAGTAGAGTGAGTAGAGTGCATTAAAGCTTTTTTATTTAGAGTAAAGAAATGTAATGTTATACTTAATAGTATTCTCGACATATTCTAGAATTGAATTTGTCAAAGCCAGAATACTACATACATATAATGGAATACATATTGAATAAATAAATAAAATAAAATAAATAAATTGAATACTTAAATAGACAGTAAAGCTGTCCCACTTTGACAGTATAGGTGTCTCACTTTACCAATGTCACGTGATCAAATGTGGGGTTTGGTCAGCAGAGGTTCAAAGGTCATGCTTCCTGTGTTTGGTCTTTCAGGGTTTTTCCTTATGACTAGTTTAAGGGAGACTTTTCATAAAGCTATCATGTTTGATTATATGGCAAAAGTGACCTACAAAGCTATTTTTCGGTAAGTGTCCCACTTAACCTGTAGTCTCCCTATATGGTAAATAACCACTGTAATCGTCTCTTACCAGCAGAGGGCACTGAAGGAAACTAATCATTTCTCAAAGCAGATGCCATGTCTATCTATTCATGGGTACAACAATTTGAGAAATTAAAAAGCAACTAACCTGGTGATGGTGGTGGTGGTGGTTTTGTCTCGTTACCTCCCATGTTGACTGTTTTGCAGGGGAGGTCAATACAACAACTTCAACACATGACATGTGGAATTTATTTATGTCAGAAGCAACATATTCAAAGAAACATATCAGTCATGAAGGATAAAAAACATTTCACCTGCACTGCACTTTCTAAAACACAGGCATTCAACACTGTAGTCTGGTTTGCTTTTGTCTACCAACTTAGATTTTGTATTTTGCACAGCATTACATAAAATCTATGTCTATTCAATAAACACAAATCAACTTTCCTAAATGTTGGAACATCTAATGTAGCAGTTTTAGCACTTTACCCAATGTACAAGTCCATGTATTATGGAGAAAATAGTTTACAGAAGAGATTCCAAAAACATCAGAAGCAGAACAGACTTACCCTCTTGGATGTCTAACAGATAAGCAGGGGTGGGACTGGACATTATATATAAGCAGATACCAGTTACTTTCACTTTCCAATTGAGTATGACTGAGTTGATCATTGACCGCTGCAAATGTTATTGACATCATACTTGTTACCCCCCCTGCAATGGCTCGGGAGAGGAGGAGACAGCGGTAGCCACTAAAAGCCCTGGAGGGTCAAATCATTAAGGTGGGCCTTAATTATCGCTCGCTTTGGAGGGGGGAGGGGAGCATGATGTTCAGTGCCCAGGGGGCCTTTGGGGTACTAATCTAGCCTTGTGCCAACAACGGTCATTATAAAACCCTGTATGAGGCGCTGAATTACCCCACTGAAGTTGCCTTTTGTCTGCTCGTATCACTTGCAACATAGTGTGTAATGTGTGGCTGCAGTGCATCTAAATGTAATGTAAAGCTTTTTGAAACAACAATCAAATGATTTAATAGGCGCGTCTTTCTAATTGCCATTAGATAGGAGAGAAGATTACTAGTGCACACCCTATATAATGTACGTTTTAACGCGTTGCATAAAGTTTGTACCAAAGACCCTCGATGAAGAAGTTGTTACAGCACAATTTGTGTAATTTGTCACTCATACATTTCCAGTTTATGTCTAATAGCAGAGACCTGATGTAAGAACTACAGCTTCAAGTAAATAAAAGCTAACGTTCATTTTCTAGGTTTTAAGATGGAGAAACTTATCGTATGTGTCTACACACCCCAGTCTTGTTTTATACGTCTCTCCTACGATTAAAGACACAAAAAAAGATATACCTGGCGCAGGGTTGCCGAGCTTGTCGGTGTCCCTGGTGTGTTTGTTGGTAGGCTACTTTTAAATTCAGTCTCCTCACATTATATACATATATTAGCTAGCTACGTAACTTTCTATTTGTGTGCGCACTATCTTGTACGCTCTCTTTTCTATGGTAAGGGTGACCTTTGCATGCAATTGCCCAATAAAAAAGAACCTATGGCTAAGTTGTACTATAATCCTACTGATATAACTGCACAAACTCAGCACTGTCATCATTTTGTAACAGAGGGGAGATAAAGTAAGATATATTTAGAAACCGGCTCATTTCAAGGAAATGGCAGCCAGCTTCTGCCAGCATAGACAGAGGCAAACGCCTGATCCTCAGTAGACAACACAAAGTACTGGCATACTGTACTCTAAACTGGAAAGTTAAAGCAACTGTGGTGTTACGTACGCCTCTTGGAAGAGGGAACGCAACAACCGCTGCTAGTAGGCTAAGCCCCACCGGTAGCCAGAGAACAGGCGTGGAGTCGTAGGTGTAAGGAACAGACGCAAGACCGAGGTACCGTTTAAAAGAGGCCGTTTATTTGCCAAAACACGGTAATGGGGGGGAAAGGGCTGGACGGAACGAAATCAAAATAAGTCACACCCCTAACTCACACTCCAGTCGGCGCACTAACCAAAAACTACAGGGGGTGGTCCGCCCAGGTCTTACCTAGTGTGCATAGACAAGGTTTCAGCTACGGGTGATGTATGCCCATGGGCCTCTTGCCTAAGCGCTCCCAAGGCGCTTTCCCCTTCCCCCTAGGAACAGAAAAACATACGGGTTAATTATCGCACAGAGTGATATCGAACCAAACAGAGCGCGCAGCGCAACACAGAGCAAAATAGCGCCACACAGAGCAAAATAGCGCAACACAGCACAATAGCGCAACACAAACAACAGACCAAAGCCAGCTCTCCCTCCAAGACCAAGAGACCCGAGAAGAGGCATGTGGCAGTTTTTATAGGCAGAGGTGCGTGGATCCAGCTGCAGGCACTGATGAGGGGAGCCAGCGCTCCAATTAGCGAGGGAACCTAAAAGGGAAACACACAGACAACCACGAACACAATACTGATGACCGTAACACGTCCACCACAAAAAACGCAAACCCCAGGTTTGCGGCAACCCACCAGAACGTTAACCCAGTTACGAAGCAGCACGCGACAGTGCATCGGCGGGGACAGGGACCGTTCGCCGGGGACAGGGACCGTTCGCCGTACCCTTCACATGCTGGATTGTTAGTTCAGTCAAGACAATCACGTATTAGATTTGAGCATTTATTGTTACATGACATGGACATGTAGATTTAACTTTGGCGGAGTGGATGATCTAAGGGAAGTACTCCCTGCCTCCTCGATGCAACACATACATACATGACATATGAGGCAGGGAGCAATAGAATATAATCCCCTAGATGGATAGAACATAGACAGCATGGGGGAGAAGGGGATGGTAGAGGGTGGCAGCATCAGTGATCATAAACGACCGGGGTGAGTGTGTGCGTATCCGCGCGTCTTTTAAAGCCGCCTTATCGGACGCGCCCAATGAATATGCGCTGCTAATATGGGTGTAGTGGGCGGTGCAAGAAAGATGGAGTAAGACGCCTTACGTCCCTTGATGATGCGTGCTGCCCGATTGCCCTGCCTGAACTAGCTGCGCTTATTTCAGTCAAGACAATCACGTATTAGATTTGAGCATTTATTGTTACATGACATGGACATGTAGATTTAACTTTGGCGGAGTGGATGATCTAAGGGAAGTACTCCCTGCCTCCTCGATGCAACACATACATACATGACATATGAGGCAGGGAGCAATAGAATATAATCCCCCCAACACACCACCGCTCCGCCAGACTATGTGTAGAGCGGAGCGCCGCTTCTCCTAAATCACAGGAGGACCCCCTGACATCCCACTACGTACGTACTAGTGGCGAAAACAAGCGTTTTCTGGATGCGCGGGCCATGCTAGCATTAACGATGACTAAGACTATGTGTGCATATCCGTCATGTTACATACCATCTGATGTGCGGTTAACCGAGCCGTCCCATGCGCACATCCCGTCCAGACCCGGTGCTGGACGGGAGGTGAACCTGCGACTAAGCCGAATCCACCGACCATCTACCCGGTACCCTTCACATCCGACCTCGGGCAGATAGCTACCTCTAGAGAGCTGCCCCTCTTGCGCCCGTCAGCGGACCCATCAGGATGTACACAAAGGCAGCAAGTATACGCTGGAACACGAAGATATGTTATCTAGTGTAAATGACTAGTGTCAGCAGAGCACCTGCTGTTCCCTGGCCGGTATCCAGGGTGTCTCCGCAGATATCTTGACTCGGACGCTGGATTCTGATCGATTGCTACCGAACCAGAGCACGTCTGCGGATTACCAGTGCCAAGCCAAGATCTACGGAGACATTCTACAATGCTTGTGATCCGGAAGCCTCTCATCCATACAGGGCAGAGTTACAGCTGTCTCTAGAGACCCATTCCTCTAGCGCCCGTCGGCAACCCCAAAGATGTACGCAAGGCGCATGTGCATGTACTATCAATGTAACTATGTGAGAATGAATAAACAAATGTGTCGGCAGAGCACCCACCGTTCCCTGGAGTCCAGGGCATCTCTAGAGATATCTCGATTCAGAACACATGGATTCTGATTGATAGCTACCAGCTCAGAGCACGTCTGCGGATCACCAGGTCTGAACCGAGATCTAAAGAGATATTCTATTGTTATGGGTTAACAAGCCGACCCAGCCACCATCTGTAATGCAGGCTTGTGTATACACTGCAATCCGTAATTTGACCATGTGGCCGCAAAGCTTTTCACCTCAAGCTCATAGATCTCTGGACTCATACAATGTCCAGGGCATTGGGGCGTACATAGTGCTCGTAAGCAGAGGACGACCAGTCCCCAACATCTCAGCGTGTCTAGCACTGAATATGCCCGGGTGGCAGCCCCAATCCGGAAGCATTGCGATGTATACCAATCCGGGGACAGCCCACAGCGAATCGTTGCGCGAACCAGGATTTCTTTTCCTTGCCGGCATCGGTGACAACAGGGACTCCGAAAGCGTCGCCCGGAAAGCGACATAAAGGAGAGTAAACAACAGTTAGTTCGAGCAATCACAAGAACTGCCTTTGCATAGTATCAGATTGGAATGTTCAGGACACAGTAAACATTCACTGCACAATAGCGGTGAATTCCCCACACTGTGAAACATTAAAAAGGTTGTGAAAAGACTCAAGAGTATCGCCATATAGGGCCCGAAATGCCCTTGTTCAGTTGGACACCGGTAATCCGAAGGGTATTGCCCTATACAAGCGATGTCAGAAGGCTCACATGTGTGAGCCTGATTAAGTGGTCTTAATGTGCAAGGTGAATGCTGCTCTCTCCAGTTGATCAGCAGCTCAGGACTCCTACAATAATTTGAATACCTGATACCAGTGTTTAACATGTCTGCGCAGTGCGCTCCTTCGCCCCAGTTTAGAACCACAAGTTGAATCCTTCATCCACCAGTGTGGATTGAAAATACTTCATGTATTCGCCGGCAGACAACATAGGCCTACATGTGCACCACGCACGAACAGTCTGAGAAATTACGGCATGCTTGCCTATCGGAACTCCTGAAATGAACAAGACAGTGCGACAGTCTCTATAGTCTGAATGAATGCGTGCGCAATGTGAGATCCCACACTCTGGTCCACGTCAGCAGTCTGACTAGATTGATAAACACAGAACCTCCTTACGATGATGTGACCTCGCTTCGATATCACGACAGTAACCTTCCCTACACACGAACAAGCAATCACGATGAAATAGAATTGTGTATAATCTTGGACTACGTCTCAAGTGGCAGGAAGTTAACTGTGGGCCACAGGGCCTTGTCCGGAGAACGCGATAACCCCCCAACCCACGGAGGGAGCCGCGTCGGTACGAAATCGAGGCAGCGGACGACTCCACGGAATCGTGATAGAAGAACTGAAGCCGCGCCGACAGCCGCGCAGCCTACTCAACGCCGATCCGAACGCAACCGTCGTCTACACCATCCCGAAATTAGCCACGTGTCGAGAAGTCCAACAGTGGGGACGCGAACCCTGAGGCCTGATGCATAGCGGACGTAAATGCCCCCGGCCCCCGCAACGACAGAAAGTTCTGCACGCCATAGAAGCGGAGCCCCAAGTGGCCCTCCCGACGCCAACGACACGCTCCAGTTATCGAAGAGTAACGACGCCCGAACGAACCGCCATCAGTGCCGATAAACTCACGTGAATACGGTCTACTCAAAGGACAGTGAAATGTCCACGCAATCGAACGCACCGAGATGCAGCGCGGGCGGAGACGACGGAACATCCACTACCAAATCGTCCAGCAGGTGCACAATGCCGACTGGTGCACATCACCAGGATCCAACACGGAGCCACCGACAGACAGCATGTCGATGTGCGCGGGCCGCTGCAGCAGCCGAACACCACACCACCGAGAGTAGGCTACAGCTGCCACCCCACCGACGCCAAGTAGGTGCCACTGAGAGGCATGCAGCAGAAGCACGGACCAGGGATCGTTGACCTGAAGGCAGGTAGAGAAATAGCCGTCTGCGTGAATGCTAGGGTTTAGTCCATCCCCTCCAGAACAAGATCACGCAAGAGGGACCGTTGCACTCGTTGGTTAGTCGGAACTGAGAAACCTATGCACTCGCTGTGAATCGAAATATTATTACTGAAATAAAAGCGTCGGCGAAATGTCGAAACGGAAACTCAGTCACAACAAAATTATATGCGTCAAAGCATGTCATGTAGATAGATGTCCCTGCATACGATGATGCAACAATCCTCACACGTTAGCATCGACCCACTACTAGCCACAATGTGGCACTCAGACGGCCCATCACACGTCAATTACGCTTGCATTGCCACACTCGGCATACTTACATGCATGAGTTCAATTATCCCCACGCTCCCAAAGCATGAGTTATCCCCAAACCGTAGCTGGCTAGCTAGTTCCTCCGGCAAGTAGCTACTTAGCATGATACTCGTAGCTAGCAACGCTAGGCCTACTAGAAGCTGGTGTAACCCGCATGGGCCATACGTTACCCTCTTGCCAGTACATCGTATGTTATTGACATTTAGTACGTTTCCTGCCTGAACATCTATCCAGGGACAGCAGCCGAGAATTAGCCTCTGCAACCTCTGCGCAGGTACAGGTTACTGTTGAGTGCATCCCTGAAATAAATGAGAATAACAATGAACACATTCATTGACAAGCTGTCACGTAAAGCACCGGCTCATACGTTCCGATATTGATACCGTGTAGGCTACTTCTTAAAGCCATGGCAATTAATGCCATACCATCGATTTAAAGAGCAAGATACACAAACCCTCTCATTCGGGTACACCATTCCTGATTTCCAGCCGGTGGTGTCCGAAGACACGGACCACGTCATTCTTCCTCCACTGAAGTCAATGCGAAGTCGAAGGCCACGGAAGCAACTCCGAGCAACTCCGAAGCAGTACTGGGGATCGGCGGATCGACCGCCGTCGCCTCCTCCAGCGAGAAAACTCGAGCACTCATGTCCGCCGGAGACATTTTAATGTCCAGAAGGGCCGTCAGCACTGGATCGGACCGGGAGGTGGACGCTGCTGGGGCCGGGCTCTCCCCCCGGCCTCGAGCCTTCTTTCCGGGTGCCGGTAGTGAAGAGGAGCCCCGTTTCCCCCTTCGTTTTCCTGCCGGGGCGCTCGGGGGTACAGAAGAAGCAGGCGAAGCAGGCTCGCCGCACTCCACGAACAACGTGAAAAGGTCTTCGTGGTTGCATCCCCTGGGAGGAGACACAACCCCTGGAATACAGGGAGTCGAGGATGCGGTGGACAGGCCAATCCTCGATGGCAGCCGATCTCCGGGCCAGACGTGAGCTCCTTCGAACTCCATTCCCCTCGTCGCCGGGTTCCGCGGAAGTAAGACATCCGGTAGGCCCGTCCGAATCAACACCGAACACCCCCAACAAACAGGCCACAGCCGAATCGGAAGAGTCGGACACAACGAACAGAATCGAAAATAGCCAACACACGTACGAACACGAACAGGACTGGCAGCATCAGTGATCATAAACGACCGGGGTGAGTGTGTGCGTATCCGCGCGTCTTTTAAAGCCGCCTTATCGGACGCGCCCAATGAATATGCGCTGCTAATATGGGTGTAGTGGGCGGTGCAAGAAAGATGGAGTAAGACGCCTTACGTCCCTTGATGATGCGTGCTGCCCGATTGCCCTGCCTGAACTAGCTGCGCTTATATTGTAGCCCTGTACAATCAGCGCCCAACGCATCAGGCGACGGTTCAGATTGTACATTTGTTTCAGAAAAACTAGCGGATTGTGGTCGGTGAAAACCACAACAGGCAAAGCACTAGAGCCCACATAAACTTCAAAGAACTGCAAGGCCAATAATAAAGCTAGTGTTTCTTGCTCAACGGTAGAGTACCTCGATTGACACACATTGAATTTTCGGGAAAAATAACTGACAGGTCGGTCTACTCCCTGCGCATCCTCCTGTAAAAGGACCGCACCTACCCCTACCATGCTAGCATCTATCTCCACCTTAAAAGGCCTATCAAAGTTGGGGGCAGCAAGAACAGGGGCACTGCAGAGTGCCAGTTTGGCAGATTCAAATGCACCTTGGCAAGCCGGTGACCACACGAACGGCACTTTAGGGCTGAGCAGAGATGTAAGGGGAGCTACCACTGTCGAGAAGTTCTTACAGAACTGTATCCTACCATCCCTAGGAACCTGCGCAACTGACGGCGAGTTGTGGGAGCAGGAAAGGCAACGATCGCTTCCACTTTACCTGTTAAGGCGCGCACCTGGCCACGTCCCACCTGTTTTCCCAAGTAGGCCTACGTCACAGTAGCCTTCCCGAACTCACACTTTGCCAAGTTGAGGGTTAAAGAAGCCCTCTCTAACCGTTTAAACACCAACTCCAAAGTACTGACATGCTCGGCCCAACTAGAGGAATGGATCACTACATCGTCAATATAAGCAGTACAATTCGCCACCCCTGCGAATACGATATTCACTAGCCGCTGGAAAGTGTAATATATGTTGTGACTGTTTGTCACACGGTGCACACTGTAGCCCAAAGTGGTATGTTGATAAATGACGTATTGACGTCAGTTGGAAAAAGCCCGGTGAATAAACCAGCACGGAGTAAAGTCGGTCGTCAGCCTGAGTTTATACTAAAGTAAGTTTATGTGTATGCCAGAGGGCAAAACATTACATGGTGTCAGACATAGAGGATAAAGCACTTAGGCCTACGGCGTAAAGAAAAGAAAAAGAAAAGAAAAAATTGATGCATATGGCGTGGCAGTTCCAAGGATGGATTGGGAAGCTAGCAACTTACCTGAGGCATGGCGACGGTTTCAACAGACGACGGAGCTAATGTTCAAGGGACCACTGCGCAGGAAGACCGAGGAAGAGAAGTGCAGCTACCCTCCTGCTGTGAATAGGAGAAAAAGGGCGCGATGTCTACAACACTTGGACAATCACCGAGGATCAGGCCAAGAAGCTGGACACGTACTGCAATCAGTGGCGGTGCGTCCATAGAGGGCGCAAGGGCGCCGCCCCTCCTAGAATTTTTCTTATTTTATTCAAAAATATGATATACCAAACTATTTAAACAAGAAATGTACTGTGTTAACGTGTTAAATGTGTGTGGGAGACCGTAAGTCCCTGTCAACAACCACTTAAATGTGACCAAATATAATATATTTCCATTCGTTATCACTGAGATAAGCCACTCCCCCCTGGAGGGGCGCCGGCCAAATGGAAGTCAATGGGAGCTCTCATACTTTTTTCATACATTTGAGAAAAACGGCTTCTCATTGGCGGAAGAAAGGGGCGAAAGAAACTCGTGCGCCCCTGGCCAATGACATTGTTTCTTACTTATATTGACATCTGATTCGTCGAATCAGAGACCTTTATCATTCCCTCACATCCCATATAATTATCACGTATCTACGAGAGCAACATAGCTAGCAAAGGAGGATGGGCTGTAGGCTTACGGGACGTACACCCGTAGCTTCTCCTCAAACCTGTATGCTAAGTAACCGGAGCTGGTTAGCTGGTTGTTCAGTGAGTAATTCAGTGTTACACACACAGTCACAACATCACACGTTAGCAAAGACGCTATGCGATATCAGCAACCCTTCAGCATTAGTATCGTAGCTAAGTCTAGGAAAGTTGAGGCTACTTTTCGCTAGGTACCTACGAACATGTCTTAATCTGCTAGACAAGTGGCTTCCCCATCGTTCTTTTGGTGAGCTGTCTCACAAGCCCTACTAGCCGACAAGCAAAATAGTTATTTAGCACTAGCGTTGCTACCTGCATATATGCAAACATTGTTTACAATATTTTCAGGCTTCAACCAGTGCTGCTCAAGCATACATACAGGGTCAAGAGATAGATTCGTTAGGAATTGAAGAAATAGTAGGAGAGGACGACAGCATCCAACATAGCTAATACATATATATTTAATGTAAAAAAAAAGTTACGTGTAACGACGCGCGCCGCCCAACTGCGCCCCCCCCCAAAAAGAAAATCACCAGCCGCTACTGACTACAATAGATACAAGGCATACATCACACCGAAAGCCAACCCCATCTATGCGAGGTACCGTTTCAACGAAAAGATGCAAGGAGAAAGTGAATCTTTTGAACAATTTATAACGGAGCTGAAGCTACTGGTGAAAGACTGTGTATACCCTAATGACTTTAGTGATGAGATGGTCAGGGACCGCATCGTGTTCGCCACCAACTCGACCCGGGTAAGGGAAAAACTTTTATGCCAGGGAGCTGGCCTGACGTTGGAGAAAGCCATAGACATAGCTCGTTCACACGAATTAGCCTAGCAGCAGTTGAAGTCTATGGACCAGAGTAGCAAAGCACACGAAACAGTGCACGAAATTAGCCGGAGAGCTAACGCTAGCTACAGACGAGACGTAGCACATACGCCACCGAACGCTAACTTTAAGCGGGAAAGTTACATTAGCAGCGCCGCTAAGTCATGTAGCTACTGTGGAGGGCCGCACGGCGCTAATAACATCTGCCCAGCTAAAGGCAAGCAATGCATCAAATGCAAGAAGCTGAACCACTTTGCTAGAGTTTGCAAATCTAGCTCGCAAGCACCGACGAGGTATTACTGCGGCACAGTGCATGCTGTAGGAGAAAATGCAGAAGACCTCACGGAGGAAACAGATCTGCACTTTTATAACATCTCAATAGAGACAAGGAAGAGCAACAAACAGACAGCGCTGTACCTAGACAGCGTCACCATCGAGAACAGGCCTATGTAGAGGTGGAGATAGGCACACCTCCACAAAAGCTGAAATTCAAGCTTGACACTGGGGCGCAAGCCAACACCATTCCCACCAGCATGTTTCAGGCAATGTTCAGGGACGTGCCACTGAAAACAGCAGCACACAGACTCAGTATGGTGGAGGAGCACTGAGCGTGAGAGGCATGTGCCAGCTCAGATGCTTATACAGGGACATTGCACTTATGTTGGACTTTTATGTGATTGACACAAACGCCCCACCAGTCATGGCCATGAAAACATGCCGTGACCTGAACGTGGTCAAAATAGTGATGGCTGTAAGTGAGGAGAAAGACGCTGCCTTGCAGAGCATAATGGCGGAGTACGCAGAAGTGTTCCAGGGGATAGGTGAATTCCCAGGCGTGTGCACCTTCCGAGTTGCACCAGACGCAACGCCAGTGGTATGCCCGCCACGAAGGATCCCCATCGCCCTGCGCAGCAAACTGAAGGACGAGCTCGACAGCATGGAGAAACAGAACATCATACGCAAGGTAACAGAACCCACAGAATGGGTGAATGCACTAGTCCTAGTTGAAAAGCCAAAGACTGGAAAACTCAGAGTATGCTTAGACCCCAGAGCTCTCAACAAGGCAATACAGCGACCTCACTACCCCCTCCCTACACTGGAGGATGCCACCACAAAGCTTGCAGGAGCACAATATTTTAGTGTATTAGACGCAAGGTCAGGCTATTGGGCCATTAAACTTAGCACTGAATCATCATTCAACACAGTTTTCGGAAGATATCGTTTTCTCAGACTCCCATTCGGAATTGTGTCGGCCCAAGACGAGTTCCAGAGGCGTGTGGACGAAACATATGAAGGGCTGGATGGTGTTACGGCCATAGTGGACGACATACTGGTCTTCGGCCAGACCAGGGCCGAACATGACCAGCGCCTCAAAGCGATGCTGGACCGCACACGGGAGCGTGGGTTGAGGCTCAACCCTGACAAGTGCCGCATAGGCTTGACCGAGGTAAGCTACTTCGGACACACACTTTCACGAAACGGCATCAAACCAGATCCTAACAAGGTGAAGGCGATCAGGGAGATGCAGCCCCCGCAGAGCAAGGCAGGAGTTGGAGACTGTCCTCGGCATGAGTAATTACCTCTCCAGATTCGCTCCACATCTCTCACAGGTAAACTCACCTCTCAGGCAGCTTTTGAAACAAGACAGCGAGTTTGCATGGGACGCAAACCATGATAAAGCATTCCAAGACATGGAGAACCTCATCACACAGCACCCAGGCCCAGTCCTATCGTACTTCGACCCACAAAAGGAGCTACGACTTCAAGTCGACGCCTCGAAAAGCGGCCTAGGGGCTGTTATGCTCCAGGAAGGAAAACCAATAGCATACGCATCCAAATCACAGAACAGCACGGAAGAAAACTATGCACAGATAGAAAAGGAGCTCTACGCTGTGGTTCTGGGTGCAAGCGCTTCCATGAATACATGTGAGGGGAGGAGAGTGATCGTGGAATCAGACCACAAGCCCCTGGAGGCAATACTGAAGAAGCCGCTGGCAGCCGCACCACCCCGTCTACAGCAGATGATTCTCCAGCTACAAAAATATGACATCCACATCCTGCACCGCCCTGGGAAGAAGATACCGGTGGCCAACACGCTTTCACGTAAGTCAATCGAATACCAGGACCGTGCCCTGCAGGAAGGGATGGAGGCCCAAGTACACACGGTTCTTAAAAGCTTGCCCGTGAGCGACACGAGGCTCACAGAAATCAAACATGAAACTGCTCAAGATGCCAGCTCGCCGTGCTAAGAAGAGCCACACTCACTGGCTGGCCAGACAAGAAAACAGTGCCCACCAAGCATCCAGGAAAACTGGAACCATAGAGAGGAAATCTCACAGATGGACGGCATGTTGTTTTTACTATTGATAGTAATTGTACTATTTGGTGTTAAATCATTTCATGATTGACCTTTATTGATATATTGATTTGATTTATATAATTCGTGCCTGTAGCTTTAAGAGCATTGTTTTGGGGCTAATTGCGCTGCCGGAGCTGGGCAGTATATATGTGTTGTAGGGCACAAGAAGTTAAGAGTCTCACGGTTTTATGACTGACATGACGTATCAAGGTGTCATCGTGTCAAGGTGTTTAAGGTGTTTAAAATTAGTTCAAAGTGTTAGTCAGAGATAAAAGTTTAGATAACATCAGGTGGATTATTTCATGTTTGTTAACGTCCTTTTATCAAATAAATCTTCAAAACCATTTTTGTTGGAAGACACTTTTTTGGGATCACAGAACACACGTCACCCATAGGCTCCATTCAGAACAATAGAAGAGTTTTATTGGAAAACTCTACGATCTGTTTATTGTTGCAAGGAGGAGCAGTTTTAAAACAGTATAAAAAATTATGACTGGAGTAGAAGGGCTCTCTGAAAATGTCATGATCTGAGCATTCTTTTAAACAGTAGTTCCAGACAGTTACATAATTAGTTCAATAGTTTATGTCTATCAAAAGAGGAACTCCACAATAAACAAGAAAGTTAAAAAAGGAAACAGATTGCAGAACTCAATCCAGATTTTCAATATTAAAAACATCGCTTGAGACAAGAAAGAATAACTTGTGTTTAAGTAAACCCTGGAGTATAGGCAAAACAACCAGAGCCAAACAATTACATTTGTTAGATGTTTGGTCAGCAAGCAGAAACTTAAGCAATACTGTCTTAGGCCAAAAGGTTATTCTAGCTTTACAGAAGTTACAACCTAAGCATTAATTGTTCTAGGACAAATATAAATATATTGTAGACATTTTAAAGAATAGTAATTTTCTATTACAATAGCTCATGTGCTTTAGTCCTTGCCAGTTTGTATCCTTGTGTCTACCATCCCAGTATAGTTTTCTAGTGTTTGAACTTCTGATTACTAACCCCTGCTTTGTTTCTCTGACTTTTTGCCTGCTCCCTTTGGATGAGTTTTAACATAAAAGTTTGTTACTGACCTCTGCTTTGTACCTGAACCTTGCCATACCTCCTACCTGTTGGATTGCTTGTTCTTCTGACTGCCTTCTGTGTACTGAACACTTGCATGTTAAAAACTTAGAATCCAGCATCTGAACTCTGACTGGTTCCTCTGTTCATTTGAAGTCATTATTTTTTGTATTGAATTCATTTCACATTGATTTAATTGCTGTAAACATCCCGTTCAGTACGTCACTTAGTATTGTATCACTGTGAATATTAAAGTGAAAATTAACACCAGACCACTATAGTGAATTTGCTTGACATTTTTTTAGAAGGGTACATTCCCTTGACATTGGTATGATGTATGTAAGACAGTTTTATAGCTATATTTATAGTATGTGTGCAATGATAAAGCCATGATAATGTCAATAGTATTGGCGGCCCTGATGTGGTGGTGGGCCCAATATAACATGTTGCTTAGGGCCTCTGAAAATGCTTGGGATGGGTATGCATTGACTAAAAGTCAAGTCAGAAAAGTGTTCCTATGCTCAGCTATAATGTTATGTAGTGGGTGTGAGGTGTTGTCCACCATTATGCTATCTGCCCACAGTCAGGGCTGGCCTCTAAAACAGAGCGTGTCCTCCTTTTAAAGTTGTTCAGTCTGTTGCAGTCTGCCGCTCAGATGCTGCTACCCCAGCAGCCAATCGCATAGAAGATAACACCTGCCACAACTGACTAGTAGAACATGTTCAGCATGGACCTACAAGCTTCAGCAGGAGCTGGTGCAACCGGCAGCCAACCTAGTCAGTGCCAATCCGGAAGAGTAGTAATATAATCCATCAAAATTGTACACAGATTTGGAAACACAGGATATGATATTGGCTTTCTTTCGGATCCTGCCTGGCAAAGTGCTGAAGTTCAAGCATGTTGAAAGAGGAGCTCACAGAGACATCTAGTGGTCATCTAAAATGACTTTAAACTGGAGTGTGAAGTGTACTGTACAACGGCCAGACAGGTAGTTGGAGAGGAAATGTATGGGAGAGAGGGGAAGACATACAGGAATGACCAGAGGCAGAATTGAACTTGACCCGCTGCGTTGGGGCTTCAGCTGTTCATGCTGGTAAGATCCCTTACAAAATAACCACACAAAAGCTGAGCGACATTATGGAACGCTTTAATGCAAAAGATCCTAGTGCACCATTGTGTGGTCTGCTCTGGCACTGCCATGACGCCAGGGGGCCACCTCCACTACAGGAGGCCGTCCTTCTGGACCAGAGGGCTCACAAAAAGAAGACTGAGATAAACAAGAAATCATTTGTTTCCAACCCCCCTCAGTCCTGTTTTCCCTATACCCTCCCTGGTACTACTACTGTTTGGCGATGACAAATGGCCTTCTCACTGCTATAGTGCCTGAGTTTTGGATGATGACATCTTGAAGAGGCTTATCCCGGCTGTCTGTCCTTGAGTTCTCGATCTTCTTGACCACGTCCTGTGTGATGAGGCATGTTAGGATTCACACTGGATTGTGAATGTCTTTATTGAAGGAGAAAAGGCTCACGGATAACTAAGCTCACAGCTGTATCTGATCGTTAGCATTATTCACACGATAACTTAATTTGATGTCTAATACCTGGTATGTTTATCTGTCTGGTTTTTACAATTAGTTATCTTAACTGCACTGTTTTGTCACACTGCACTGTTTTGTCACACTGTTGTTTATCTTGTATGTCTGTCTGGTTGCTATCATTTATTTTAATTATATCATTTTTTATCATGTTTTCTTTCTTTTATTTCCGTATCTCTCTGTCATGCCCTGCCAAGGGACAACGGATGATAAAACAGCTAATCTAGCCGATTCCGGTGCTTTACATTTTTACATGTTTATCATGTACATGTCCCTTTTCAAATAAATGCATATTATATGTTTTTTTTGCAGTAATCATAAGACTTTAAAGAGCAACACTTGTGATTCTCAAATGTTGTCAACTCAGTAATCCTGCTCTTTGGAATGTGGCTTTTGAATTAGGCACAGTCAGTCTATCTGGGCAGTTTCTGATTTCAACTAAGCTTTTGCATGACTGCCCAAGATGATTTAGCCACAATTTGCCTATAGAAATACTTGTTAGTTAACAATCGAGCATAGCAAATAATTCAACTAAGGGATACTGTACTGTACTGTAATCATCTTTACATTATGTTTGAATAGTCAATAACAAATACAATGGATAATGAACATCTAATGAAACAGTTTTCCACTGGTTTTAATTGAAGGATGTTCGGGAGCATTTCTCTGAAGTAGGTGTGTAGATAATTCAGAAGTAAAACACTCACCATGCCCTCCAGAACCTTGCCAAAGACCACGTGTTTCCCATCCAGAAACCGTGTCGGTTTGGTGATGATGAAGAACTGAGAGCCGTTGGTATCTGTACCAGCATTGGCCATACTGATCCAGCCTGGGCCATAATGACTCAGCCTGAAGTTCTCATCAGGGAACCGCTGTCCGTAGATACTATAGCCTACAATATAAAAGAAAGCAAAAGTAAACGTTTCATATGATTGATACATATTGTGTTGGTACTTTGTCACACAGAAACGTGTTATTTATTGACATGAACATATGTAAGGCAACATATGCCCACCCCTGTCATGCCGATTTAAAGATACTGTATCTGTGCTGTGATTACCTCCAGTGCCATCTCCACGGGTGAAATCTCCTCCCTGAAGCATGAAGTTCTTAATGACTCTGTGGAATTTGCTGCCCTTGTAGCCAAATCCTTTCTGTTTAGATAACAGGCATACTGTCAGTACTATGTCAATCAGAGTGTTTGCTAAAAGGACATATACTGTACCACGTTTTTACTTTATTTTGGGCAAAGTCACTACATTAGAAGAGATGTTGCATTTGGTGGTGATACATTATACTGATATGTAATCAGATGGAGGACCTGGTCAATCAGATGGTAAACGAAATATACAAATTAGTTCCTTTTACAAAACTGGTGCATAACCATTATTACACCCACGGTAATATTTTAGTTAACTGAACCAGTGAGATTAAACACCTACCTCTCCAGTCGACAAGGCAATGAAGTTCTGAGTCGTTCTGGGAACAATCTTCCCAAACAAACCGATAACAATTCGTCCAACATCTTGATTTCCAATTCGGATGTCAAAATAAACCTGCGGGGTAGAAGTTTATTACTGCTGTCTGAGCAGACTTAGATAACATTCAAATTCAATTTAAATTTGAAAAGGGCGACAGTCACTATGCTTCTCATCATGGCAGAAATGTTAAATAGGGAGCAAACCCATGTCCGGAGTCAATAAGGGGTAAATTCTTTACCTTGGCCGTTACTTCAATATTCTCTTCAGCGTTTGAACTGCTGGGAAACAGCAAAATAAACACCGATCCCACTATAACTGTGACAGCCACTAGAAACTTCATCCTCTTCTCGTAGATAGGAACCAACCAGTGAAAATGTAGCCATGGCGGCTGAAATATATATGCCCGGGGACAAAACCCGGGACTGGTCTTCTAATTATGTGACCTTTTCCACGCCCATTCTAAACTTAGCTAGCTCATAGATTTAGGTCAGAGACGCAATGTATTTGGATTGTCTCACATTTCAATCTGAAAGCTTTTGACGTGCGTTTTGTTTTACGCATCATATGAATATAACAACTCAAATTGAGTAATTAATTTGACATTGGATAAAGACGGGGAAAAAACGTTTGGATATAAGGGAGACATAGACACGTGTGTTTTTACAGTGGCGGCTGTAGGCCTAAAACGAACATGGGTGCCCATTTACCCACCGTCACCATATGGGTAACCGATCTCAGGATTTGCTAATACTGCAGACAATCCTGTCCATGACCTTAACATAAGTTGGTCCCTCCTAACATAATTTGTGCTGTTCAAAGTTTAAATGGCACAAAGCTCAAACAAATGGTAAAAGTTTGGGTTAATTTGGAGCATGTTGGGGGTCTGATTGACCTCAGAATGTAAGCTTTACAATATTCTTTAATATCTTAAAAAGGACAGCAACACAACAAAAACTGTTACTGCGAGACAGTACAATACACAGCAGGGACAACAACAACAGTGACAATACAGTCCATCAGTAATAATAAATAATATTGATGGACATCTGATAGCTGTATTAGGCCCAACCTTCCTTGACCACTGCCCATGTTTATCCTCTGCCTCAGTTCTATTTGTAGAGCCTCATCCTGAACATCACAACACACAGAAAACAATGTCAACCAATCCACTTGTAAATAAAGTAACTATAGGTTGTTTAAAGCAGGTCACATGACCCTAATATAAATAACACCTCTAAATAACACATTTAAGTCAGGATGAATACGATTGTTTATTCGATCTAACGGTCTGATCAATCAAGTGGGCTACAACAGACTGGTTGTTGAAATCAGCCTAAACAACATTTGGCTTAAAGACTGGCAGGGTGCGCTTGCATTGCGTGTGAAGAATTTTCAACCCACCATACCATCACTTGTCATGAGCGTGTTGGCAAAACGTTTAGACACAACAACGCGTTGCATTGTGCATGTGGTTTTTACGTGTCACGTTACTGCCACTGTGGCAAGATAGTGGTATTGCAGCATAAACGCTTGATAAAGCGATTTTTTAAAAATAAATTTTAAATAATAGATTTTTCAACAAAGGTTGATGGATTATAAGTGAGTGGTGGATGAGCGGCTAAGGTTGCACCCTAAACATCCAGAGTATTTAGGACATACAGACATACTTTGTGGATGAAATCTGAGATTTCTAATATGATCATTTTAATCACATTCAGTAGATCATCTATTGAATCATTATTTTGTTATGTATTCTGTGCTATTAATCCTGGAGGGCAGGCGTTAGTTCTCATGAGAAGTTGCTTACTGGTTGGAAATTAAGTAGCTACATGCTACAGTGTGACTAGGTGAGAGAGAGAACCACATCCTGGTTGCTAAAGGTTAAGAGGCTTTTCCAAAACAGGTCTGCAACTTATCAAATACTGAACTGACAAAAGAGACCGCATACAACACACACTCTGTTGAAGAAGCACTTATGAGACAATGTATTATGGAACCAGGAATGGGAAAAAGTGTGGTCCTCCAACTCTGAGCAGATGCATGGGATTGATATCAACTAGTTAATTCCATCAATGATACATCGGCCCGTAACCGAAACGATGAACGATCTAAAACAAACTATGATGAGATTCTAAAAGGCAGCATCATGCATGACTGCATGAGTTACGCTGAGATTACAACAAAATGCATCGATACTTTTAAGTAGATATAAAATAGAACCATGCACTATAAATAAACGTGTCAATTTAATGTGTATGTTTAACAAAAAAACAAGGAGAAAGACTTTCATTCTTATTTATTTGAACATTCAATAAAAAACAAAACATTATCCCCAAGGGGCAACTCCTGAAAGCAGGCATAGTGAAGAGACAGCATGCCATACGACATCAAACAGAGACCACGTGGCAGAGACAGGACAGTACACAGCAGGGACCAACATTACATTTTCAGTGACCATACAGCTGTCAGAAATCCATCAGTTATACATAATACTGATGGATGTCTGAGATCTGTTTTGGGCCCAAACCTTCCTTGACCGCTCCCCATGTTTGTCCCTCTGCCTCAGTTCTATTTGTAGAGCCTCATCCTGAACGTAGAAGAAAACAGAAAACTGCGTCAACTAAGCTGTAAATACGTTAAGTGATTTGTTAGAAGCAAGTAACATGACCCTAATGCTCTAAATAACACATTCAAGACAGGATGAATAAAGCTGTTTATTCAGTATAGCAGTCTGATCCAGACACACACAATCCTTCCAAAACACCCAGAAGGGTGTGCGGGCTTGTCTCACGCACATGTATGTGGACTGATCATTGAAATCAGCCTAAACTATATTTGGGTTAGAGACTGGCGGTTGGACAAAACCTTCAGTGGTCCATTACTCACCTTGTGAGCAGGTGGCATAAGTGATACCAGCATAGATGAGGACCTTTCTTTCTACAAGTTATCAGGGTTGAGGAACTTGTAGTCAGTGTGTGTTTGAGATTCCTGGACCCAAATGATAATGAGGCAAAGAAAGATCAGGAATTGCACAGAAAGCACTGCACAAAACAATATACTCCACTATACTCCTATTTCAGTCAAGACATTCACGTATTAGATTTGAGCATTTATTGTTACATGACATGGACATGTAGATTTAACTTTGGTGGAGTGGATGATCTTAGGGAAGCACTCCCTGCCTCCTCGATGCAACACATACATACACGACATATGAGGCAGGGAGCAATAGAGATATAATACCCCTGATGGATAGAACATACAGACAGCATGGGGGAGAAGGGGATGGTGGAGGGTGGCAGCAGCACTGATCATACAACAATTGGGCTGCGAGTGCGTGTGTGCGTATCCGCACAGCCTTTAATGCCGTCTTATCGGACTTGGCCCAATGGGCTTGTGCTGGCTAACACAGGTGTGGTAATGAGCGGATGACGCGCGCTGCCCGATTGCCCTGCCTGAACTAGCTGCGCTTATATCTTGTATTGGCTGCACTAGAGTTTATCATCATTATTCATGTTTACATCCATTGTAAAACTTACCGTTTTATATGAGTTGGTATGAGTTCTTACCTGACCTTGTGGAAAAGAACAGCAAACATCTTATGAGATGCTGAAACTAATGTTACTCTACTTCTCTATCATACCAACTATGGCACACTCACATTGTTAAGGGAGCAACTTGAGGACTTGATGGGAGACAGGTGCAGAGACCGAGGTAATGTGGGATGATGTCATTGGGGGCGGAAACCGGAGGTACACCCACCACAAGTACACACACACAGGTATTTTTTTCATGTCTTCGTTCATTTCGTAAAAATATTTTGGGGTGGGGGATCTCTTTTTCAATGATCTCAAATGATTGCAGGCTTCCTTCCTGGGAACAGCACTAGAGCTCACAGACTCATATCAAGTGTGTCTTAATTGTTTTCCAAGACCATCAATTGTAGCTACATTTATGTGGCAGATAATATTTTCTAAGAATAACTTCCTGAAAACTTCCTGCATTAAATACTTTAAATAATTTATTATCACACTGGCATTTAATTATCACAGCAAACAATTTCACTGCTCTGGGGTCTCATTTATAAAACTGTGCGTAGGAATCTTACTAAAAGTGTACGTACGACCAAAAGCCTAAAATGGCGTGCGCCCCCAAAAAATCAGATTTATAAAACCCTGCGTACGCACACTTGTAAGCAATGTTCGCTTTATAAATCACAAGTGTGCGTACGTGAATTTCCATTTTACCCCGCCCCGAACACGCCCGTTTTTAACCATAAATGCTCAATGCAAAACACCTCATGAATGCTAATCCAGCCCTTGCATGCTATTGTTCTTACTCTACATTGCATTGAATCATGGCGTCAGGAGGGAAAAGAACGAAAAGGCGCAACTTCTCAGAAACTGACATTGAAATAGTCTTCTTTTAGGCGAGGTGGAGGAGCGAAAGCCTATTTGGTGGTCACAGCAGCGGGATCACCAATAGCCTAAATAAAAAAGCAATAATGCGAGATAACAATTTGAAAACAAAGGCGTATCCGTAAACACACGTTTCTTCCCCCGTTTTGTTATGAACAGTATTAAAGTTTGGACTGTAGGCCTAAACGAGGATGTTTAGCAATTGCACGGGAGTTTAACGGCTGTATTTCCAGTTTTTGACATATGATAGGCTATATCATATATGCACAGTAGTCTATTAAATATATAGGCCTATATTTATAGTTGGCTAGCCTATTTTGCAGTTATCTAAAGGTAGTCCTATGTGATGTTATCCTGTGTATTCCATGCAGTCGGGGCATCCCCCTCATGCACTCCCGTAGTGGACAATCTGATAGTGAAACAGCGCTGAAATTTTGTTCCTTGTTCTGGGGCATCAGGAATATGAGCTGGGCCAGGTAGAGGGGCTGGGTCTAGGATAGAGCACACACACTTATGATGGGGGCTTCTGAATATACACACACTTATGATGGGGGCTTCTGAATATACAGTCTTATGTTGGGGGCTTCTGTATACACACAGTCTTATGTATGTGGGGTTGGAGTTTCTCACAGTTACTATAGTCCAATTTCATGTTTGTAAACATTCAGGATGTGCGCACAGCGTGGTTGCAGAAAACCGGGAAAGGATAGCATTTACAATGGCAAAAGGACCACACGGATCATACAAATAGTTAGATTTATAAGACCACCAAAAAGTCAGAGGATGACAGCCTTAAAGAGAGAAAAAGCGATTCCCCATTGATCTGTCGCATCAGAATTTTGATTTGGGTCACGAAAGTCTTGATATTTGAGTAAGAATGTCGCCCGGTACAGACCGCATAGTGGAGCGGCAGCCATGTCTACGCGTCATGTCACAAAGTTCATAATTTTACAGTTTTACAGTCAATTCAACATCTAAAAAGTCGAGCAGGGCAGCTTTCAGGAGATATGGGAATTCTGCTTTTAGCCAGCTGGTCCGATTATATCTGTGATTTGTTTAAACTGGCAATTTGAGTGTGAGACTGCGTCCCCATTAGCCTCAGTCAGACTCGTCGCTCACTGGCAGTGTGCACAATGTTGTATTTCACTCCAGAAACGTCAGAGAGGACTGCCTAACGTAGATACGAGCCTGCTGAAGATAGCCAGCATATTGGATTTCTTTAACCGAGCCTGTTTCATTACTAATTTTCCTGAGAAAGCGACCTCCGTTAGCCAGGCTAGTTTTGCCCGATCACTTGGTCAGGCTATTTAAAGCTATGGGGGTCAAGTGACTTTTGTGCATTGACAAGTGAAATGTAAATGTAGCCTACTCGTCCAGGGCCGTAACTACCATTGAGGACACCGAGGTCGTGTCCTCGGTATTTTTTTTCTTATTTCTGTTTTTTTGGCTTAAATTGTGGTATATAAACTTTAACAGAGCTACCAACTCTCACGGTTTCGCCGTGTGACACACGCTTTTGCATGTTTTCACACGCACTCACGCCACACAACCAATTTCTCACGCCCCCCCAAAAAATCTGATTTTGGGCCGAAGCGCGTTCGTTCCTTCGGGAGAATTCACGGTGGGCCGCTCTGCCCGCTCATAAATTGGTCCAGCAGATCGCCTGCTTTCTCTTTCACACACTGAATAAAACGATATGTGTTAAGTTACTGTGTCTGACTGATAAGTAAACTAAGATTTAATCTAAATAAGCGCATGATCAGACCGTGCATTAAAAAGTGCAGTTTTCAGTTGTCGCCCTCTCTTTCTCAAACACAAGTGCGTGTAGGTGTTGCCACGGAGACAACCCTAAACAATCTTTTTTTGTTGTGGAGTTAGCAAGATTTAAGATGATGCGAAAATAAGCAAATGGATGGGGAAAAGATGCCAGGAGGAACTGAAAAGGGCAGGTAAAAAAGAAAGATCTGTCACTTCATAAATCCTGCAAGGGTGGGAAAAATATGTTTTCTCAAAAGCCCTGAATCTTTCAGGTCCAAATCAAATTTGGGTTATAATTTCCGGAGAATATTACTATATGAGTCCAACGAAATGTTTATATTAGCCTACAGAAAGCTAAAAAAACTATTTTGCACTGAAATAAATGCAAAAAATTGCGCTCGCGCGTGCACGCTGCATCATGTGAGGTTCGGATTTAACCTCACCTCAAACCTTGTCTAGTTCCTAGGTTCGGGTTATGCCCCGATCTTTCGACGTATGGCTCCCGAACCCGCCTAGAAGTTTTTTTTGGCCCTGCGTACGGCCCTGTAGCCTACTCGTCCAAAGGACAAGTGCCTCAAAAAGTTAATTGTAGATCATTTGGTTAAATGATTATACAGTTGTTCATTATGAGCCACCGTACTGTGTGGACTCATCCAATCGGAATGCCCGGCGGGCTAGTTCCCTTTTAACCGCCTGTCTGTATGGCAGTTTATTGAATGCTTGGATTAAAAGCAGTCGTCTAAACTCGGTGTGATCCTTGACTCATACCAACCAGTAACAACTTTCTACATGGTGTCAGAAGCGAGTACGGACTTCTCGCCAGTGTTTTTTTTCTTCTCCGGTCGTCATTGAACAACCCGTTGGATTTAACCCTGCTAGCGTAGCTATCACCAGTTAAGAACATTGTTTTCCTTTCCCCGACGTGATGGCGGATGGATTTCGCAGACC
Source organism: Mallotus villosus (assembly GCA_903064625.1). Taxonomy (NCBI): domain Eukaryota; kingdom Metazoa; phylum Chordata; class Actinopteri; order Osmeriformes; family Salangidae; genus Mallotus; species Mallotus villosus. The sequence continues at coordinate 227,137 of CAEFZP010003075.1, forward strand.
GGACCCTCTCATTTTTGATGAAAATATCGCCGAGAATTGGCGTATTTTTGAGCGGGAGTACGACATTTTGTATTGCTGCCGCACACTCAGAAAAGTCAGCAAAGACTCAAGCTTATATCCTTCTCAACATTGCTGGCCCAGACGCCATCGAACGTGAGCGGTCTTTTGTCTACTCTGCTGAAGTGCGCGCGCCAGGAGATGATGGAGGGATCATTACCCCAGCTGAATCTCGAGAAGACCCCGAATGTTTGAAGAAAAAGTTTCGGGAGATATGCAATCCTCAAAACAACAGGACTATGGAAAGACACAAATTTCATACCAGAAGTCAGAAACAAGGTGAGAGCATCGAGTCATTCACAAGTGATTTAAGGATTAAGGCTAAATGCTGCCAGTTTGGAGACCTAACGGACGAGCTTATCTGTGACCGCATCGTGTGTGGCGTTACCAGTGACACTTTGAGAAAAGCTCTGTTAAGAGATAGCGAGCTAAAACTTGCCAAAGCCATTTCTATCTGTCGAATACACGAGATGACAGAGGAAAGCAGCAAGACGTTAGCATCACAAAGCAATGCAACCAGTGTTAATGCTGTTAAGTTAGTGTCAAATAAAATGCATTGGGCAAAGCCCCAGCCCCCCGCACAGACCGTCATGAGGTGCAATAATTGTGGAGGGAGCCACGCAGCCAAGCGGGAAAAGTGTCCAGCATTCGGACAACAGTGTCACAGTTGCCAAAAGTTCAACCACTACAAAAGTTGCTGTAAGTCTAAACCGTGCAGCCAAAATAGGCAATATCCCAGACAAAATGTCAGACATGCAGTTAACGAGCTAGAAATGGAGGAACACACGTGTGACGATGGAACGTTCTATGTGGATGGCGTTGAAGTTGACAGTCATGTTGATTGTGTGAATCTAAAAGCCATTGAAAAGGATGAAGGATTTGTCACAATGCACATAAACGGCAAGTCCACCGAGATGAAAGTAGATACAGGAGCAAAATGCAATGTGATGTCACTCAACACTTTCAAAAGACTCAATAATGGCGAACAACTTGTACAGCAGAAGAAAGCAACTAGCCTTGTTGCATATGGAGGCACAAGAATTGAGACAAGTGGCATCGCCACACTGCAGTGCTGCTTAAAGGAGCAGAACCACTCATTGCCGTTTTTCATTGTGGACAGAGCAGTGCAACCACTGCTAGGATTTCGTGCATGTATGGACATGGGGGTTGTGGAAATCAGTCCAGACGTCCACCAGATCAGCGTGGAGAGCAACATGGATTTCAGCTCACAGACATTTGTGCAGTACAAAGACCTTTTCAGCAAGGAATTAGGAGAACTCCCAGTTACATACTCCATGACCTTGGATCCCAGCGTACAGCCTATGGTCCGTCCAGCTCACCGCATCCCTGTCGCAATGCAAGAAAGAGTTAAAGCTGAACTTGAACGCATGCAAAGCATAGGTGTCATAACACCAGTCACAGAACCAACCGACTGGGTGTCGTCTATGGTAGCAGCACATAAGAAAGACAAGCGAGAAATCAGACTTTGTATCAATCCCAAAGACCTCAACACCGCATTGAAAAGACCCCACCACCCAATGCGCAGCGTGGAAGAGGTGGCAGCGCAAATGTCCGGAGCAACAGTTTTTTCTGTTCTGGATGCAAAAAACTCTTTCTGGCAGATACGTCTCGACAAGAAATCATCACTGCTGACCACATTCAGCACCCCATTTGGGCGCTACAGATTCCTTCGGATGCCCTTTGGCATTAATTCCGCCAGTGAAGCATTTCAGCGCTCCATGGAACAACTGTTTGCGGGTTACCCCTGCTCAGTCATCGTCGATGACATCATCATAGGAGGCCACGGAGTGGCTGAACACGACGCCAACTTGAGAAAAGTGCTCGAAAGGGCACGGGAGATCAATCTCAGGCTAAACCCAGACAAATGTAAATTTCGCCTGGACCAAGTAGCCTACGTAGGCCACATCTTCACAAGCAACGGCCTAAAAGCGGACCCGTCTAAAACTGCAGCGATCAATGACATGCCAGTCCCCACGGATGTGACCTCACTACAACGCTTCCTGGGCATGGTCAACTACCTCAGCAAGTACATTCCAAATCTCAGCGACATTGCAGCGCCCCTTAGGCAACTCACCCGCAAAGAGACAGCATGGTGCTGGTTTCAACAGCATCAGGAAGCCTTCGAGTGCCTCAAGTCATGCCTGGCCAGCCCACCAGTACTGGCGTATTACAATGTCAAAGACCCCGTTACACTGACCTGCGACGCGTCAGGTTATGGACTAGGAGCAGCATGCCTACAGAACGGCAGACCTGTAGCCTTTGCGTCGCGTGCTCTCACAGACACTGAGACACGATACGCTCAAATAGAAAAGGAGCTTCTAGCTGTTGTGTTTGCCTGCACAAAATTCAAAGACTATGTCTACGGAAAGCCCACAATCGTGGAAACCGACCACCAGCCCTTGGTGACCATCATAAAAAAGCCCATTCATGCCGCTCCTGCCCGTCTCCAGAGAATGCTGCTTCGCCTGCAAAGTTACGACATCGACCTAATCTACAAGAAGGGCAAACACATGTACCTGGCGGACACCCTCTCCAGAGCTCCCAGCTCACATGCACCGCAGAGCTTTGTTGAAAACGGTGACTACGAAGTCATGAGTGTGAGCTACATATCCTCAGCCCGCCTGGAGGAACTCCGTAAACATACAGCTGAAGACGAGGTTCTACAGACTCTTACCACAATCATTCAACGCGGATGGCCCACCAGAGAAAGCCAACTCCAGCCTGCCATTAGCCATTTCTTTCCATACAGAGATGAGCTGACAGTGGAAGATGGCATCATCATGAAAGGCCATAAAGCGGTCATCCCCCAATCACTGCACAGGGAGTACATTAACATTGTGCACAAAGGCCACCCAGGTATTGAGGCAACCAAACGTAGAGCTAGAGGTGTAATCTTTTGGCCTGCTATGTCTAAGAACATTACAGAAGAGCTGCTCTCGTGTGCAGTGTGCAATAGCACAAAGTCGCATCAGCGAAAAGAGCCCCTCCAACTCCACCCTGTTCCAGATCTGCCATGGTCCACAGTGGCTGCAGACATTCTTGATTGGCACGGCAAACATTATCAAGTTCTCGTGGATTCATACTCCGGCTGGTTTGAACTCGACCTGCTCCGAGATTTGACCTCATCAGGCGTCATATCCAAATTGAAAAGACACTTTTCGGTACACGGTACACCTCACGTACTCCTCACAGACAATGCTAGACAGTACACCAGCCAGCACTTCAAGGATTTTGCTAAGCAATGGGATTTTACTCATACCACAAGCAGCCCAGAGTTTCCCCAGTCAAACGGACTCGCGGAAAGAGCTGTCCGCAGTGCCAAGCAACTCATGGAGAAATCGCACAGAGACGGATCCGATGTGTTTCTTAATATTCTGAACCTCAGAAACATTCCTCGTGGCAGGCTCCAGCAGTTTAGTGCTCACTGGAATGGCTGCTCGAGTTTGGCGTGACATAAGACGCTCAGCAGGAGAGCCTAATGTTGGGTCACGGGGAATGTTTCTGAGGTTCAGAATATTAAGAAACACATCGGAAGCCCTGTAATCCAGTGAACAGAGATATATGATGACCTGATCGACACTCCAAGTGTATTATACCCGGGAGAAGTTCGTCTTTTGCAACCCACATGCGCAGTTGAGCCAGCTTGACAGTCGTGTGACGTAGGTTTGAAAGTGGTCTGCCTACAGCTATTGAGAAACCTATCAATAGGTGCGTTCGACATGACCTCGCTTCATGCAGCGCTGCAGCTGGCTGCAGGCGGCTGACTTGAAACAGTGAATTCTGGTTAGACTTTTTGTCCGACTTGAGACGGCGCCGAGGCTAGGTCACTGTGACGTAGCCATCAAAGTACCGTGAGATCGATTCGAGAACTGCCGGCTGTGTAGACGAGCGCATTTTCTCAAGAGCAACTGCACAGCTTCAAATGACGACACAGCTATTTCATGATTGGCCAGACTCACACACGACAACTTTGACGCTTGTTTTGTAATTATTCTGACACCTTCAGTTTCGCCAATGCTCAAATCCGGACCAAACAATTTGATTGAATAAAACATTTGTTGAAGAAAGGGTTTTGGGCCACCTCTTCTACTAACGTAAAGACTAAGTTTAATTATAAATAAAGTAACGTAAGCAAACAGCGCTTGATCGGCCATGACTGACATCAACGCAGCAAACCACGAGAAGCTGGAATGTCCAACTTCACAGAGCCGTTTTCAACTCCTCCCCGACTGCAAGCGGCTACTCTCGCCGGTCGTTTCATGCAGCCGCAGTCCATGTCGAACGCACCTAATAGGTGCGTTCGACATGACCTCGCTTCATGCAGCGCTGCAGCCGGCTGCAGGCGGCTGACTTGAAACAGTGAATTCTGGTTAGACTTTTTGTCCGACTTGAGACGGCGCCGAGGCTAGGTCACTGTGACGTAGCCATCAAAGTACCGTGAGATCGATTCGAGAACTGCCGGCTGTGTAGCCGAGCGCATTTTCTCAAGAGCAACTGCACGGCTTCAAATGACGACACAGCTATTTCATGATTGGCCAGACTCACACACGACAACTTTGACGCTTGTTTTGTAATTATTTTCACCTTATTCCGGAAGTCGCGATGGGCACAGCCATCCGCGTATTCTCATTTCCTGTTTGTATACTTTCCGCTTTAAAACAGTAGGCTACTATAAGAGAACGTCTTAAACAAGCTTTGGTACACATTTAAGGCTAATAAACTGTGTCAACTGTGCAGTTAATGGCTTCCATAACAACTGGAGAAAACGAAATCAGACCCTGTCTTTTGATTGTTTTGACCATGGAAAGAAGTGGTCCGAGTGCATCTAAAAGGAATGTAAAGCTTTTGAAACAACGCAGCAATCAAATTAGCCTAGTTAATAGATGCGTCTTTATAATTGCCATTAGATACGAGGGAAGATTACTAGTGCACTCATGTAAGTTTTAACACGTTGAATCCCAGCTAACAAATGACGTCCCCTGAACGTCCCCGAAAGTTATCAGGACGTCGCAAGGGAACGTCCCCGTGACGTCTTTTTGTAGGGTTCCCTAAAGGTCCCGGGGACGTCGCAGACAAACGTCCCCGGGACGTCCATGTAACGTCCTCATACCATTTAGGGGACGTTCAGGGAACGTTTGTCTCCAACGTCATGGGGACGTTCCCTTGCGACGTCCTGATAACTTTCGCATACCAAATGCAGAATCAATTTATCAACCCTAATTTATAGTCACATGTATGCATTTAATAGATATTCATTGTATACAAAGTATACAACCTTGTGTATTGTAACTGTAACGGATCCCCGTATGTAGTGGCATTCAACTTAGGGTACTGCTGGTTAAATGTAGGCTATTTGATTTTCTTCCTTTGCATAGAAAAAACATTCCATAAAGTAAACTATCACCACCGTAAGAGCTGTAGCCTTATACGGGTCTATTAAACTATAAAACTTCAGAAATGGATGCATGTGCATTTAAATAGATTTTTAAGGCCTGAATTAATTGTCTTATATTTTGATTGTCAACCCCTCCACTTCGTTGTCCCCCTCCTCCTCCTCCCCCCCTCCTCCTCCACCAGTTCATCCGAAATCAACACCTGCAACAATTAGCTACAGTTAGACAACAGAGCAATTTTACCCGCTTTTACCTAGTGAGAATTATAAAGTAATGCATTAATATGTTAACATAAATGTTATCTTATAGCTTACGTAAATGTTGTAAATAACCCAATTTGCAATAACGGGTTTCCATATTCTGCTTAATCAACATCAATCAACTGTATAAACATTAACACAATCTAAACAAAATCAATAATTGTGTACAACAATAAAAATGGCAATACCAAAATGCATTACAATGTCACTATACACTTGCACCCATCCACCCCCTTCAATTGACTGATCCATACGTATGTTTGAAATTCAGAAGTTGCAAAATGAAAAAAAAAGATTGTTAAACTCTTGCCATCAAGAACTATAACGTATAATGATTTCAAGCAATTAATCATAGCAATAAGCCAATATTACCATATGAGTAAGTGACACACACTTTTCTATATTTATGTATTGCCTAGTGGTTTGCATACAGAAGATTTCATATTAAAATGTATATTGAATTGTGCATGTTTGACTTATGTAAAGTAGTGCAGTTTTAAATAATAAAAAGTATTTGAATTGTTATGGACAGCTTGTGGGTAATTGATTAAATTCGTATTTTTTCGTCTAACTTAATTATCGTAGTTAAGTGTCTGTAGGTTATGTAGCCTATGTTAAGTGTTTCAGAGTTTCATTAAATTATGATCTTTAAAAAACAGGTCTATTACCTGCTGTGGCAATTCAGATGTCTATTTCTGCCATTACTTTCAATACTAGAGCTCGGAACGTCACGTGACTTTACTGTTTAGCCGTCCGGCTGTAATGCTCCCGGAGTTATTTTTACGACCTTAACAAGTGAAACGGAAAGCTTCCTTGACCTTCAGTATCCAGATATTTACAACTATCTATTCAACTTTCTTTCATCTCTGGAGACTCTCCGAGAGTGACAGCGCCACTCGGCCACTCGGCCACTCGGCCACTCGGCCACTCGGCCACTCGGCCACTCGGCCACTCGGCCACTCGGCCACTCGGCCACTCGGCCACTCGGCCACTCGGCCACTCGGCCACTCGGCCACTCGGCCACTCGGCCACTCGGCCACTCGGCCACTCGGCCACTCGGCCACTCGGCCACTTGTCCCAAGTAGCAACAGTAACTAAAGAGATCACGCGCTTCTGAGTCCGTAACCAGGACAACAATGACGTCAAAAAGTAGCTTCTGTAGAGCTAGACCAGAGCCATAGAAAAAGAGAGTTGCGACACGCTATGATCTCGCCGACACGTGATCACGTGGTTCATGTAGCTCTCAATAGTTCCTAGCAACTCCACTGCTGTCAACCTGTTTGAATGGTTTTCAATGAAGCTGGCCAACGGAAGTCGCTTTCTCAGGCAAATTACTAATTGAAACAAGCTCGTTTGAAGACATCCGACATTCTGGCTATCTTCGGCTGACTCGTATCTACAAAAGGAAGTCCTCCCTGACGTTTTTGGGTGTAAAATGGAGTGAAATACAACACTGTGAACACTCACTGCCAGTGAAACGCTGGAAAAAAGCTAGAGCTTTTTTGTCACGTGGTTCCGGTAGCTCGCTGTTGTTAAAAAAAACCCACTGCTGTCAACCTGTTTGAATGGTTTTCGGCGGGACAGACAGAAGCACCAACTCGATTCACCTATATATATATATATATTAACGGTATATTAACACATAATGTCAATTGGTTACTGGTTTGTTGTATCATGTATGTCTGCTACTTTATTAACATGTATGTATTACATTCACTTATAATACATAACACAATATTGTGAAGCTGAGCTAGAAATGGCTATGCAAGCTACCATACTGTACCAGTTCTGTACATACCAAACAGTAGCCTAATGAGGACTATATTGTTCCACTTAATGTTTAACCTTTGACTGTTGAAGTAAATGGGACTTGTTAAACTTCTGCCCACTTACAATTTACCACATTAACAACACTTATATTTGTAGTAGGCCTACTTGATGCAAGTTGAATCTAACCATTATCACCAGCAACTGTTCAAGAGAGCTAGCTGGACGATCTGCAATTCAGTGTTGCTATCTATAATCAGATGTACTATAGACTAATAAGAGAAGACTAACTTTGTATGCCAACGAACACCAATAACTAGAACTAATATGACAGATTACAAACGAACGGACTTCTGGTTATGAAACCCGTGCTCTCTAGCTATCAGTAAAAGTGTTGCTTAGCTCTACGTTAGATACTAGACCTACTAGCTCTAACTGCATTTAGAATCTAACAAGCTATAATCTTACGATTTTTTTATCTAAAGCTAGCTATAAGAAATACTACTAATAACAATTGATATGTGGTGATAAAAATATGAAAAAATTCAGGATTTTCGTCAATTTACCAGCTAACTAACTTCGGAGACACTGAAAACGAATGGGGTTCAACGGGTGGAAAATACGATGCTAGGAACTATTGGTCGCCTCATGGTCGCTTTACTTCCGCATTCCTCGATAACAATGGGAGTCTATGGAAGTGTCGCAACTCTCTTTTTCTATGGCTCTGAGCTAGACTAGAGCAGTAGCCTTCACCTGTCAAAAGTAGCCAATTCAGCTGTTTTGTATTTTCTGTATGCTTAAAGGGGCGACAACACTATATTGTGTAGGCATTCCCATTTAATGCTATCGTCGGTCCGCGAGAGATGTCCTGGGATTGGCTAGTATGGCATATTTCGAGAACCCCCCGAATGTTTTTTTTAACATAATGTCATATCATAACCAACAAGGGACGTTCCTGGAACGTCCCGAATGTCCCCCCGATTTTTTTTAAACATAATGTCATATCATAACCAACCAGGGACGTTCCTGGAACGTCCCGTGAAATTTTACAGATAATTGACAAATTTGTGACCTTTTAGGAACTTTAATAACGTCCAAAGAACGTCCTAAGGATAACGTCACGGTATCCAAATAGGCACGTCACCGAACGTCCCCAGGACGTCCCTTGTTAGCTGGGATAAAGCTTCTACCAAAGACCCTCGATGAAAAAGTTGTTACTACTTATTATTACAGCACAATTTGTGTAATTTGTCACTCATACATTTGCAGTTTATGGCTAATAGCAAGCTTAAGCTTTCAAACAAGGTATAGAAAATATGCCCTGCAGTGAAGCAAACAGGAAGTTCGAATACAACGGAACTAAAAAAGGTGGGCGGGGCGAAATAAGGTAAATAGTCAATGCATGCCATGCTCAAGAGAAAATCACTGCGGTTACATGCATTCGAATTACTGGCTTAATCGGATAGAAATAGAATTATCCGTTTCTTGTAAACACCTTAATTCGAATCATTGCGATCCGATCCGATCGACACCCCGGGATAACTCTGTCCGATTCGATTGATAATTCGAATAACGCATGCATGTAAACGCTTAATCGGACTATGAACTGGATTCAGCGTTTTTGCGCATGCTTGAGCCACCCTCCCAGGTCGTGACACGGAAGTCGAAAAAGGTTGTCGCTGCCAGGAGCTGGCCCAGTAGAAACAAACAACGCGATGTACAACCCAGAAGACTTCGTGTTTGCTCTTCATCAAGACTGTTCGTCGAGACCTTTGTGGTACTGTGGCAAAGTGCAACCACATATTGGTGGTCTGAATTAAATTATCCATGTTCTTTCGGCGGCGTCTTCTCTACTTTATCAATCTAGCCAATATCGCCGTTTGCATTCGCAGTAGGCTACTCCTACTGCGACATAAGAGGTTTCGGGTGATTTTTTATGCTCTAGAATTTTGGTTTGCGCAAACACCCGGATTGTCACCTGTCATTATAATGATAATCCGACCGTTCTGCCTTAAAGACAGAAGATGAAGCGCTAAAAATAAACCATAGGCTAGCGTACAACATGCACTTGTCACAACTATTCTGGTGGTCTGTAGGGTGGCTTGTCCCCATTTCCCACGGCAATTATCCTATGAGAGTTTGCCGACAGGTCTGACATGCCGCTCACCCCACATCCAATTAGGTAGGCTATCAGGAAAGTTGTAGCCTGTCGACTCACGTAAGGGGACCATGTATGTGTAGGCCTACTGAATGTTTCCCATTAAAAAAAACATATATGCTAGCCTAAAACATCACTTAGAGGTAGGCTATTATCAGATTTTTCTCTATGTAACACAACAAAAATGGCACCATCTGCTGTTAAATGGTGGTAGCCTATGTACAAATGTTCAGTTTAACTGCATGCATAATCCACTTTTGAACGTTGAATTTAAATTCACATCCGTTTAAGATCAATCCAACCAACTGTAAAATAAGATATCAACGTATTTTATTTGCCCTGAGGCTACTGTTCCTACACTGTTTCAGATATTGACTATAGGCTATAAACCACTTTGTACATATGCTTATAGGTTACTTCTGCACGGATTATCATGCGTGCATGCACATCAGGACTGGCAATTTTTCAAAAAACCTTGGAGTGATATTTGGTGGGGCCAACCAACATTTTGCTGCGGACAAGACAACATTTCACGTGTTTGCATGCATTTTTCAGAATGAACTGCTAGACTCGGATTGACGCCATAAAACCAGAATTCTTCTCAGGTACAGGGTTGGACACACCACTACCATGGCTTTGCGACAGACAACGAACACAGTGTACATGTTCACATGATAGTGGCACTGGCTCTGGCTGGCAAGTCGAAGCAGCACTACTGACAGAGCCATAGAAAATTAATTTTCTATGGCTCTGACTACTGAATACAAATATAAGGGATGGAAGATGTGGATTGGTTCATTTTTCAATTTTGTAAGACGTCATCCCCTCTGGTCGAATGGGATGTGGTTCCCTCAGAGCTGACACCCACCCACTTCACAAACCGCCATTTGGAAACCGAAAAAATAAACAGGAGGAACACAAGCGCATTGTGTTTACATCAAGGTAAAGTGTCTAGAGACGTCATGTTTGCCTCTCTATAACAATAATGTAGACGTAACTAACCAAGTTCAATGTTGGTGGGCATTAGTTACAAAGGAAGAATTTAGGTGTTTTTAACCTATGCTTGTTAGAGCTATGTGTTTTTCAAACATAGCTAATTTGCTGACGGGTTATGTGATGGGCACAACGACGCTATATTACTGTAGCTTGCTAACTACAGTTCTGGCTAGCCTGCTACTAGTACCATAGACGCGGTGTTTACAGAGCTACTGTTAGCTAACTATTCAAAAGTCAATAAGTCGTTGTATTTATAGATTGCTAGCTTGTGTGTTAAGTCAGCTGGTTGTTTTACAGATATTAACCAGTAGTCACTGGCTAGCTGAACTGGGATGCTAGTATCTGCGTGATGATTACAAAAGTTTGACGACTGGTGCTGGGCAACTGCTGCGCGCCAAAAAAATGTTGAAGATAAATAGGAAAAAGGCCAACACACAACTCTTGCAAACAAGCAGAACTAAGACGGTAGTTTAGTAATTAATGTTGGCAAGTTAGCTAGTGATGTACTGTTGATGGTTGTTATTAGCTACCATCCAAACAGTGAGGGTCAAATATGTTAAAGACTTAGCAAGAGCTACAGGTCTTGAACCGGTTTTGTTGCCAATCATATCTAGCGTTAAATGGCATTGAAGACGTTTAAAAATAATGTAACCGACCTCATTTATTTTAGTTAAGGAACGTAATGTACGGAAATAAACATCGTAAAGCCCAATGATGGATATCTACAGAATCATGTTATGTGATTTTGACAGGGTCATCAAACTCATTCTTTCACAAGTAGTAAAACGAAGTGTATGTGTTCCAATTCAGGGCATGTCCGCAAATGATGCACAGAGTGTGAACATGATTGAGGATCAAGATGAGAAGGTGGAGCCAATGGAGGAGGAGGGAAAAGAGGAACCAAAGAAAACTGACGAGGAGCACTCCGTGGATGGTCCCAGAAAACGGAATCGACAACAAATGTTTGGTGGGTTGAGCAAAATAATGTAGAGGATCACTTACTAATTTGACTGATTTTCAAAGCCAGCACTGCAAACAATGATATCATATGTCTAATTACAATGAATAAGTAATGGACTTGGAATGTATTCAACAAACCACCTCATTTTGGCGGCTGATAACTATTTCCACAATTCTTCTGTAATACCATAGCACATGTTCTAGATGTATCTGCCATCAAGTGATGTTAAGTAGGAAGTTGATGGTAATTATTGCACATGAAGGTGACCGGTCCTGCTTTCAGATATCAACGACATCATTAAAGGGAAGCGGGAGAAGAAGACTGTGCAGAGATTGGATTTTCAAATTGCAAAACCAAAGGAGCGTCTTAAGATTGAAAATGGTACGACAAAACTTTGTTCTTGTCCGTCGGTCTTTTGACTTTGAGGTAAGCTGTCTAGATTCATGCTACTCTCTTATCTGACATTCTCTTAGGCAAAGGTGATAAACTGGGAGATATTGCAAGAGCAAACCACCAAATTGGACGGATGAAACCTCCGGATCTGAAGCCTCTCCACAAAATCCTCTTTGATCGACCCGGAGCTGTTAGTATACCCTTACATGAAGTTTTAGTACTGTGGCATAATGTTTGTTTTTTTATTATCAGATTTATAGATTTTTCTGATGACGTGCTACCTCACGCTTGAAGGATTGTTGAAATGATCTGTTCTGAACCTGTTGGGTAATGATGTGGTTCTCCTTCAGGTTTCAAATATGAGAAAGAACATGCGACTTTTCAATGGATTCCTATTTGATGTCGACAGTGATCTCTATGCCAAAAAACAGAAGATGATGTTAAAGTAAGTGGTACGGGACTCCCCCTCATTGAGTTTGAAGTGAATTCCTTTCAAGGCGTCTTTTTAGCAGCAACTTATTTGTGATTTTCCACTTTCAGTAAATTAGTGAGAACTGAGAATGTTGTCTCCCACATAAAATACTTCTTCCTTCCCTTACTTAGGTTAACAAACGCAAAATTGAGGACAATCTGCAAGGTGTTGGACCTGGAGAGGGGGGGGACCCAGTCCATTCTTTCAGACAGAATCCTGACTTTCCTCATGGCGCCAAAAATCACAGGAAAGGTGCGGTGAAAGTAGCTGACAAGCACTTGTGTGTCACTCATGTTGGCACCATTACGTGTAAAATATGGAAGGCAAAACGGTTAAGCTTGTTTTGTCGAACGTGTGTATATTTGTATGTTTGTTTATCGCAAACAGCAAACCGCTCCTCCAAACCACTTCCTGCTTCATGCGTGAAACAGACACACGGATGTTCCTGCCTTTTTTATCGGTAGATTACCTGTCCATGGAAACTTTGTTCTAAATCTATGTGCTTCAATTTGGATGTCCCCTCTGCAGCTCGTCATTTCGAAGAAGAAAAAGAAATCCAAAAAGAAGATCTCCTCCAAAGACTCCACAGGCAAGACCAAGGCCAAACCCAAGAGTGCTAGTCCCAGGAAGCCCAAAGCAGAGAGCAAGTCCAAAGCCATTGTCACTGACTCTAGCAGTGAGGATGAGGACGAGGATGAGGAAGAGGACAAGCCAGGGGTCACCGCAGAGCTGGACGGGTCAGAGACACAGAAGGGCGGGAAAGCTGCCAAAAAGGAAGAGCAGGTGTCCAGTGAAGACACGGACGATTCTGAAGATGACATGGATGATGAAGAGGAGGAAAAGGTGGGCTGTCTGCTTCCCCCCCCGCCCCAGGTTGCTAAGACTACAGAAGAGACAGGCTTGAGCATACGTTTTCAGCATTTTAAGTTTCAGGTGAATCTAACCTCTTTACCAACAGGCGTCAAAGCCAGCCGCCAAAGGGAAGGCCACATCTAAGAAAACCACGCCTGTCAAGAAGAAACCGGTAAAGGTGACGGCTCCCCCGAAAAGAAATCAAAAGAGGTGGTATCGGATTCAGAGTCCAGGTCTCAATCTGACGACGAAGACGAGAAAGACAGCGACAGTGAAATTGAGAGAGCGAGAAAGGTGAGAGACTCTCGTCATTCTAGTATTCGCTGATATCCTGTTGGGGACAAAGGAATGAAGGGATGGTTAAAAGGGAGAAAACTGTTATTATAATCTTAATTTTTTATGTTTGATCTCAGACAAAAAAGAAACCAGCAGCGAAGAAAGGGCCAGTGGCCAAGCCAGCAGCCAAGACAAAGAAAGCAGACAGTAGCAGCAACAGACTGAAAACAACCACGGACAAAGACGCAGGTCAGTTCATAAATGGAAAGTCTCCAGCTTATCCCTCTCCACAAAAGTCATACTTTTGTCATGTAGACAGTTTTGGTTTGTGTTTCTCCATCTTCAAATAGTCGTTGACGACAACTCAGACGATGACGAGCCGTTGATCAAGATGATCAAGAAGCCTCCTTCGGACGAGCAGCTGAAGGAGATGTTGAAAAGCATACTGAAAGACGCCAACCTGGAGGAGATGACCATGAAGCACATCTGCCAGAAGGTCAGTCTGAAGGAGCATTTCCACCATGTCCTGGTTGGCTTCTACAGGTATGATTTGCTTGTTCTGTTAAGGGGTGCATCTCTGTAACCTTTCTAAAACCCTAGGTGTACGACACATACCCTGCATATGACCTGACTGGTAGAAAAGACTTCATCAAGAAGACAGTTAAATTGGTGAGTTTTTCCGTCCTCTTAACAACTTGGTTAGTTAAATGCACATTTACTACATCCTAGCAACATATACAAGTTACCAACTGTTATAGCTCTCAGATCAGTAGTGAATGCCATAAAGCAAATGTAGTATGCTTAGTTTGGATTGTACAAGGTTTAATCTGAGGGATGACAACCGCCTCTGCTTCGAAACCACCTGATATAAACATGGATATCTTAGCAAAATATGTTATACAAGATCAAATGGAAATTGTCTCAAATATATATATGCAATGCTTTCTTCTTCTTTTTTTTGCAGCTGATCTCTTAAAGAACATTGGACAGAGAGCAGTTAGCACCAATGGTGTAAATGAATGTTCTGGAAATGGAATATCAAGAGAATGTATGAACCTATGGTATAACCGTCTATCTCCGCCTACTTTGTTGTCTTTTTTTTGTTCTTTTTTTTATACATTTGTTTTCACTGTGTAATCTTCATTCTTGACTGATCTTTTATTTTTTCAATGTAATTCACCAGCTATTAAGGAATCTGTACTTTGTTGCCCACCATTGTTTTAGAGAATTACCTCAATAAATCATAGAAAATACATTTTATGGATTATTTAGGAGAATGTTTCTCATCGTTCCTTGTGTGCACAGACTGGCAATAACAAATGCCCATTGAATGCTGGGGTCATTTCCCAAACAATATGGAATTAACAACCTGACTGTACCATGACATTTTTTGAAGAACGTTTTGCAGGTCAAAATGGCAAGATTTGGAAAAATAGGTTTTCAGTATTTATTGTTGTGGTTGAGTTTTTAAAAGGAAGTTTATGGGTTGACAAATTGTTTACTTAAACATTTGTAGAACTAAATGTTTTTATATGTAAATGTGTACATACGTTTTTGATTAGTTATCTCATCAAATACCATAAGGACTAGACTTGTTTATTTTGTATTATGACTTTGTGTAGTTCTGTTTGTTATTGATCGGTGTTATTTTTGAAGTAGCACTGCCACTAAACTGTTTGTTATTGACATGGTGATTTGCATACCGATTAAACGTGCTTTTTGAATAACAATTGCATTGGGAATTTCTCCTTGAATTGTGTGCAATGGGATAGGAAAAACATTAAATAATCACGTTCCGGGGATGTGTTCATGTTTTCAAGCAGGCGGGGTTGCATTGCGAGTGCGTAGTTTTGTTGATAGGCTGAAGCGAAAGTAGCTCCTGCAGACGCTGGAAATAATCGATGGAACTGACGGATGTAAAGTCTTCCACTATATTATTTGCAATGTACATTTGAGTTAATATTGACATTTATGTATTTTTTACGTAGACTTGGTGTTCTATAGAATTAAGGGTTGTTGGACGTATGACCAGTTGTAAAGAGGTTGCAATGTATTGATACTATTATATAATGTAGCATTTTAATAGTCGGGAGAAGACAACAGGATGAGAATTGCTCAAGAAGCCCAGTGTTGTGTTAGTGCATGATCACGTGTTTTGCAAGACCGCCTTCCAGACCGGTTCAAACCATAGAGGTAATATTAAGTAGAGAGAGCCAACATCGTCTTCCAAGATGGCGTCCCCATTCATTTCTATGAAAAGTGCTCAGTGGCGCAGTGAAGCAAGCTAGAGCGCGAAACGGACAGCGCCATCTTTCTACTTCCGTGTCTTCCGGTCTAAACTAGGAAAAAAGTGAGCCCATAGCTTTTAACGGGCTCACTTTTTTCCTAGCTCCAAGCTGGCTCCGAGACTCGTGCACGCTTGCAAATAGCTGTACACGTCATACTTTGCGACAACCAGTCGCGAGCTTGTGAGCTGGAGCTAAGGCATTGCAGAAAACTGTCAGAATGTGGTACAAGTCCGATCAAGAAGCAGATACATGTGAACTTACGAAAACCAATACTGTAATATTATACGTGCAATGCCTATACGTTGTTCTTTTTGCTCCGTGTTTTTAGTTTGACTGCTAAGTATTGTGTTGGATTAAAGAAACTGCAAGCTTGAATATTTGGCTCCGTCGTTGTTCTAGCTCGGCAAAGCAAGCTAAATTAAGCCTACAGGCTATACCTATGTTACTATTATAATGATGATGAGTGTTGCTTACTATTACTAGCTTATTGTTAATGCCATCGTTGTAGTGTTAACTGACATAAAGTTCTAACAATATAACAACCATAACAATATTGTCGTTATCAGACATGATTTATTCATCTTCGTCTTTGCTCCAGAATAACATGTTATCTACAATGACGCCGTAACATGCCACGATATTATAACTAATTATATTAGGCTATAATTAGCCTACTTTGTCATGCAATGAGAATAATCGCGTTCATTAGCCTACAAAATGGTTAAATATGCTTTAAAATAACGGAAATGAACTCTACAAACAACCGTCATGTATATGTGCAAGCATTTGTAAAACGTGCTACAATTAAGGCAGGCAATTGTAGATTACCAAGTCCTTTCTCCTTGTTCTCATTCAGCTCAGGTAAATCAGCGACTTTCTGATGTTCCCTTGTGTGCTCGTCCCCTGTTAGTATCCGCGAACACGTTTCGAGGCAACTTTTCTTGACGTAAGCAAATAAATGGGGTGCTAGTTTACCTATTTCGGATTGGTTTCAAACATAGCAAAAATCAGGAAAAATTATTCTATGAAAAAGCTAGTAGTATGAGCCAGGTTCGACAATCGAACAAAAATTATTGGGGGAGATAGTTTTGTAAATGTTGACTGGAGTTAATAGATTAAAAACGACCGGAAGACACGGAAGTCAAGTCGAAGATGCAATACCACCTACATCCACCGGGGCCGTTGCTTCAACCCAAGGGGCGAGGGGTGGGGGCTTGGTTCAAACTGACTTATCCGCGGATAGCCTATAGCTCTTAAAAAAAGAGCAAAAAATCTGCAGTGCCTGCAGAAGATTTTAACAATCAAAACGCGAGCATTCCATTTGTATACCCTCGAGGACAACGCACATAACCTGCAATGGGTAGCTTCTGTTTAATACAGACTCGCTGTTTTCTCCGCCAGGTTTTGACGGGCCTGCCCGCTGCAATGCATCGGCAGTATAGCCTCGATATTTCTGCAAAACTGCTTCGTAGTCAGGGCTATGTAGACGGGCGTTGGATATCTGCTGCCTCGTCATTCTCAGTGTTGGACCCAGCGACAGGAGAAGAGATTGCAAAAGTAGCAGACTGCGGTCCATCCGAAGCTAAAACAGCGGTCGACGCAGCCTACAAGGCATTCCATTCATGGAAGAAATACACAGCCAAGGTATTAACATTATTTATTTCAATCCGGTTGCGATCGATATTGTCTATTTTGTCACAGAAGGTCACCCTGTCTCCATTGGCATGCATTATTGCATTATCTTGTCTACAATGCACGGTCATTTCATGTGATTATTTACAACAATGACCACCAATAATACACTGCTTCAGAAGGAACTACATCTTATCTTACTACATCCATCCACACTGCCACACTGTTTGGCTTCCTGACCAACACTGTACGCCCTGTAACTTTTTATGAATTGCTGCTGGACTTTGTGAAGGTCAGTTGCTACATTACAATCACTAATGTCAAACTAAAATAATAACGTTTCCGTTAGAAAATCGTCTTAACAGGTATAACGTCAGCATGGTGCATGCATAGGCACGATATATATGGCTTGGTAATTACCATACTTGCAGCTCATGCAACCATGTCATGCTGTTTACACCAGTATAAATCGGAGAGTCAAGGATCAATATACTCAGAAGTATGTATTTCCTGAGTCCTACTGATCTTGCAATCAGCTTGCCAGGGACGTGGTCACACACAAGTGTTTTGGTTAAGAATGATTGTGGAGTTAGGAGACTTGACCTCACACTCATTTAATAAATCACTCAACAATTTGACCGAACACGCAGGTCCATCTTGTTTTTGAGAGAATCCTGTTTTTTCCAGTTGTGTCTTCACCCAAGATAGTTGCGGTGCCAGCTTTATTTTCCACTCCAGTGACAGCAATGTAACAACAATCCCCTCCCATAGTTTCTTGCTCATTTGTCTATCCACCCCGTTTCTTCCTCAGTATGTCTCTACCTTTGTGTCTCTTCTCTATTTCCACTGTACCAATGCCTTTTATAACAATCAGCTTGTATGACTGTAAAAGCTAGAACTACTATTCAATGAATACACCCTTGACATCAACAAGTTCAACTCATAGGCTACTATATCACTGACCTACATCCATTCTATTTTGAAGATCGGCAAGTGCGGGCTCTCTTTGCCAAGTCCTTTGTTGATGTCCTGTACACACCACAGGGCTCGAGCCGAACGGCCGGCGATAGAAAGATTTTTCCCAGACAGACTCAGGAGGATCTTTCACCTCACTGAGTTCCCTCTGCGGTCTGTTGGGTCCCCAGGAGAGAAGCGTGCTCCTGCGGAAATGGTACGACCTGATGATATTGAACAAGGAGGACCTGGCTAAGCTGATCACGTATGAATGTGTGAGTACTCCTTTACTAGGTCCTTTGAGGGTGCATGATAAGAAATCATCGACTGAGGGAGATGTCCAGGCATTTGTATGTGGCAGCCTTTGTACCATCTGTTAACATAGGCTTGTGCCTTTAGGTATCCATCAAAAACATTTGAGAATGTATTGATCTTTTTTATTTGTATCAGTTGGTAACACAGTATTTAAGTAAATACAACTGTGCTGAAAGAGAAAAGTGTCAGTGTGTGTATCAAACAACGTGTTTTTTAACTGGGCATGTTGGTCGTTGGTCTCGTGTCTGTCTTTCAGGGCAAGCCTATGAAGGAGTCTCTGGGTGAGATCGCCTACGCTGCCGCCTTCCTGGAATGGTTCTCCGAGGAGGCACGCCGCGTCTACGGAGACGTGGTCCCCTCGGCCTTCAAGGACCGCAGGATCCTGCTGCTCAAACAACCAGTGGGCGTGGCTTCCATCATCACCCCGGTGAGCAAAACTAGAAGGAGACTTTGTGTGGGCTATGATGCACCACCTGTACATGGAACTACTGCTACATGGGATGAGTGGATGTGTTTAAAATCTGTTAAAAGTTTGATTGATGCACCGCACCTCCTGAAAACTTGTCATCCAATAATAGATGGTAACTGTCACCTCAGCAACATTATCTGCAACAATAAAATGAATGTGTGGTTCCCCTGCATAGTGGAACTTCCCCAGTGCCATGATCACCAGGAAAGTGGGCGCTGCCCTGGCGGCCGGCTGCACGGTGGTGGTGAAGCCTGCCGAGGACACGCCCCTCTCTGCCCTGGCGCTCGCCGAGGTCAGTACCTAAACACGTCCTCCAACCAACCAGAACGTCCTGCCGCAAATGTACTGTCATTACATCCCCTGTGCGTGTGTGTTGTGTGTGCAGCTGGCAAGCCAGGCGGGGATCCCAGCTGGGGTGTTCAACGTGGTGCCCTGCTCCAGGGAGAAGACCCCCTCTGTGGGGGAGGTCCTGTGCACAGACCCCCTGGTGGGGAAGGTCTCCTTTACTGGCTCTACCGCCACAGGCAGGTAGGGCCGTGCAGTCACTCTTCACACCACTAACAAACGGTTATTAACAAAAGACTACAACTTAGAAGTACTATTGTCAGTGTATTGTCTATGGTTAGGCCAAGAACACAGGATGGAGACTAATGGTGGATGCCATTAGTAGAATTGCAAATGCAAATAGTGTTAAACGGAGGCACTGCACTGTATATGAACTATGTTCACATCCTTTTAATACAGCTCTGTATACATGCCTTAACAGGTGTAATGTTACCTATACTTGCAAATGTAACATTTGCATGTATAGGTAAACACACCTAATCAGTATTAATCAGTGTTTTTTCTGGTATGTCACTTCTACCCCAGATCCTCTTGAAACACGCTGCTGACACCGTCAAGAGGGTTTCCATGGAGCTGGGCGGCCATGCTCCCTTCATTGTGTTTGACAGTGCAGACGTGGACAAGGCTGTAGCAGGAGCCATGGCCTCCAAGTTCAGGAACTCAGGACAGGTACAGAGAGCTTTTTCCACTGAGGTCTTACAATTAAGTTGTATACTCATGGCAAAGCAAGGATAAGGTATTTTTATTGCTGCAACAAAAGGATTGTTGTTTAACAGAATTCGGCATGTTCTGAGGTAGAAAGTTAACCATTGTCGGTAAGGCATTTGTGTAAATAATTAGTTTTAGACTCAACCTAGGTGAATAAAATAAATACGTGTTTATAAATACAACCTCACAACTCTCCCGCCCTGCTCTCCAGACGTGCGTGTGCTCCAACCGCTTTCTGGTTCAGAGTGGCATCCACGATCGCTTCATGGAGAAGCTAGGCCTGGCCATGGACGCAGAGCTCAGGATTGGCCACGGCTCTGACCCCGCCACCACCCAGGGGGCCCCTCATCAACGTCCGCGCTGCTGAGAAGGTAACAGGGCCACCCTTCCTCTCAGGTCTCCAACAACCTGAGACTTAGGAATATTTGATATGTGATCCAGTTGGTTTACAGCTGTGTAGTCAAATGCTCACTTGGACCTGTCCGATTCTAGATTGCCACAAGGAAGAGAGAAGATGTATATTTTTTACAGCGTTCAAGCAGGCCTAGGCTTTGGGGTGTTAACTGTCATGGCCACCGTTAATGATGAGTTTCTCTCAGGTGGAGCACCAGGTGGACTGACGCGGTGTCGCTGGGGGCCAAGGTGCTGAGGGGGGGCAAGCGCCTGGATGGCTCCTTCATGCAGCCCACCCTGCTGGCTGACGTCACCACGGACATGCTGTGCACCAAGGAGGAGACCTTTGGCCCCCTCATACCAGTCATCAGGTCAGCCAGAGAGCCTGCTCAATCCTTAGAAAACGTTGCACTGTTTCGTCTCAAGTGTTGTGATGTGGGATGTATCCTCAATGTTTTTCCACCCCAGGTTCGATTCAGAGGAGGAGGCACTCGCCATCGCGAACGCTTCTCACGTGGGGTTAGCAGGTAAGCTAACACAGTTCACAGCATTTTTTTCAGAGAGGCCTCTGGGATCGTTTGAATGTATTCAAAAAGCAAACGGTGTCCCAACCCTCTCGGGTTTCAGGGCACCTCAGTTGTATTGCCGTTTTGCTAACCGCCTCACCCATCTCCCACAGGGTATTTCTTCTCGCAGGACGTCAGTCAGATCTGGCGGATGGCGGAGAACCTGAGGTGGGCATGGTGGGGGTCACGAGGCCTCGTCTCCACCGCGGAGGCCTCCTTCGGCGGGGTCAAACAGTCGGGCCTGGGCCGCGAGGGCTCCAAGTACGGAATCGAGGAGTACCTGGACGTCAAGTACATGTGCTTCGGAGGCCTGACCCCCTGAAAGATGGAGGTCGGTTGACCTCCCAGTACCTTGATTCAGTTGTCTTCATGGCTGGTTTTGAAGGTGATAAAGG
Organism: Mallotus villosus; assembly: GCA_903064625.1. Taxonomy (NCBI): domain Eukaryota; kingdom Metazoa; phylum Chordata; class Actinopteri; order Osmeriformes; family Salangidae; genus Mallotus; species Mallotus villosus. Next base: position 248,808 of record CAEFZP010003075.1, read on the forward strand.
TTGCCCTTAACTACAAATCTGGGATTAGTGTTCAATAACTGCAGTATGAGCGGAAGAGAAACATGTGATCAGAATCTGTAGTTAGGGCTTTTTGACCCCCATCTGATACACAGGTGGGGTTGAGTGCTGGTCAAAGGGAGATTCTCTGAGGGTCATGTCATAGTTAAATCGTTCACACAGCTAAAACAGTAGATGACAATCACCAATGATTCCTTGTAGAAGTATAACAAGACTGGTAGTATTTAGTTATTTCCTGTCTCTGCAAATAAAGGAAGAAACCAACAAGAGCCTAATTGCTTGGATACAGGTGAAGAAGTAGGAAATCATGCTGAAGACTCCAGACTACATTAGAATATGCTGTGGTGTTTGTCATGCAGTTGACATCCACAAACTATACTGCTAAATTGATGGACTGCAAGTAGACCATGGGAGAAATTCTGGGTTCATAAGAGGGTGCTTCTTGGATCTGGGCCTTGATAGTACTGGATCTTTGCTGCTTAGTTGTTCTGCACTTCACATAGTTTATTGTGTGCAAATACCATCAATGTTCATTTTAACTTGAAATATATGAAGTGTAGCGAGATGAGCACGAAAATAAGCACAACTGCACTGATAGTGAGATTCATACCGATGCACAATAATTAAATGTAATTATAATTTTTACAATCTTTATAAATAACTGTTGATGTATTGTGATTTCTGGGGTATTGTGATATTAGAAATTGGGTCTGCTAAATCTAATTTCAGTTACCATAATTCCTGAACTTGGGATTTTGAGGTTGGTGCTCACTCTAGATTTTAAGTTTCAGATGTGCAGTGCCATAATGACTACAGTGACATTGTGTACTAACACTCTTTCGTTTGAACAAAATTGTCCTACGTCCTACGAATTGATTAGGCTTGTCTGGATATGTTGTGATGTTACCTGTAATTTTGTAAAATAATGTCGCTCTAACGTTTCAAATACATGAAAAAAACCAGAATTAATATACTGGTAAGTTACATGCCCTGCATCTTAAATCGTGTGTCCTGCCACATGTTGTGCGAATTCATTCATTCACGATGTGTCAATTCAGTTTGATAGTCATAACAGAGATTTCTACACCACTGTAAATATTATGATTATCTGGTGCGACTCTTGTGGCCGGGAAATTAATTAAAAAAGCAATTACTGTAAACCGTTTAGTGTCGTATGATCACTACAACAGTGGCCATATACTTCCCTACTTGCTGTGAGCAGGATATACACGTCCACCAACTGTTCTGTTTGATGGGTATATATCGTTTCCGAGTGCTCTTTAAACGAGGTAAAATATTGAAGTCTCACAAGGAACGAGAGAGCATCAATTTCTGGGAAGCCGAAATTGTAGAGGGTGTGCCTGCTCTCGTCCGGATTGACCTTTACGTCCCTTCTCGTGATTTTCAACGCATTTAGCCTACTCATAGTCTTTGCATAATACTTCATTAAGAACCCCTACTTGGAAGCTATTGTCAAACAACGGTATCACTGGAAAGATTTCAGATGGCATCGCGATTCAAAATCAGTATGCTCTCTGTGCTGCTAGTCTACTATAGACCTGCAAACACCGTAAATAATCTTGACATTTATTTAG
>CAEFZP010003076.1:0-32620 GCA_903064625.1 Mallotus villosus
AAAGGGTCTGAAAAAGACGGATTTCTTTTGCATGAACATGTAGTTCACGGAATCGTACACCGAACTCCGCCTTCAGCATTTCCAGTGCTTCCACACACTTTTCACCTGGGAACGCGACAGCTGGCTTCTCTGCAGAAAACCTTTGGGTAGCAGGGAGATGGGTGAAGTTGTGCTTTTTCACTTGTTCCAAACCAGCGCTAGTTTCACCTCAAATGCTTTTATGTGGGAATACATGTCGCAAATGAGTTTCCCCTTCCCTTGTAGCTGCAAGTTAAGGCCGTTCAGCATTTCTGTCACGTCTGTTAAAAATGCGAGGTGCCATTTCCATGCTGGGTCGATCAGCTCTGGGACCGTTTTGCCTTTTGACAGAAGAAATGCGTTAATTTCAGGTAGCAGCTCGTAAAAACGCCTCAAAACTTTGCCGCGGCTCAACCATCGGATCTCTGTGTAGTACAGCACATCTCCGTACGCAGACTCCAGTTCAGACAGGAATTGTTGGAACTGCCTGTGTTTAAGTCCATTTGCTCTGATGAAGTTTATGCACGATACCACAACCTTCATGACAGAATCCCACTTCAACACTTTGCAGCACAGCGCTTGCTGGTGAATTAGGCAGTGTACTTGTAGCGGGGCGGTGAGACCCCGTTCTTCCATCTCCCGGTTCATGCGTCCTATTAAACCCCGATACGCGCCCACCATACTAGGGGCCCCGTCAGTCGTGATGCTGGCAAGCTTTGCCCAGTCCAGATCCAACTGTTGCATGGTTTGACATACTTTGTTGAAAATATCCTCCCCAGTCGTAGTGCCTTTCATGCTTTGTAGGGCTGCCAGCTCCTCGCACATCTCAAAGTTTGCGGTAACTCCACGAATAAAAATAAGAAGCTCCGCGGTGTCCTGCACGTCCGTGCTCTCATCCAGTGCTAATGAAAAAAAGTCAAAATCTTTAGTCTTCTGCTGCAGCTGGGCATACACATTACCCCCAATTTCTTCAACGCGTCTGGTAATTGTACTTGACGACAGACTCATGGCATTAAAGACATCTTTCTTCTCGTGACAGACCTCCTCCACGACAACATTCAACATTTCTTGACAAACTCTCCTTCAGTGAAAGGTTTACCGCAGCTTGCTATCAGCTGAGCAACACGGAAGCTGGCCCGAACTGATGCTTGGTTCAGCTGAGTTTGCCGTACAAATGAAGTCTGCTGAGCGAACAGTCCAGTTTTTAGCTTTGAGATTTTTTCTGCTCGCATTTGGCCTTGCAAGCTAGCACACTTGTCTTTGTGACGGGATTCATAATGTCGGCGCAGGTTGTATTCTTTGAATTCTTTGCAACCTCCCGTGGACTAAATAGGGCAAGGAGCATCATGGCTGACCCATCCCACCCCGGCCACAGCCATTTCCAACTCCTCCCTTCCGGTAGGAGATACAGGTCCCTTGGGAGCCGAACAAACAGGCTACGGAACACCTTTTACCCCTGGGCTATTCGCCTATTAAATGTCTGAACCCCCCCTCCCCCCGTCCCCTACTGGACATAAGAAATCCTCTATTTTTAATTATTTTCTTAAACAGTCACTCAGATTTTTATTTAGCATAGTTATTAAATTATTGTTGCCTATTGTTGTCTGTGTATGCATGTATGCTAATTTGCACTGTGGGTGGTGAGCACCACCCTAATTTCGTTGTACTGTTTGCACAATGACAATAAAGACTGAATCTGAATCTGAATCTGAATCTGAATCTGAATACCGCCACCGTCTCTTGACAGACCAGACAAACAGCCTTTTCTTTGGATTGAACAAAAAAATAATCGTGTGTCCACTGTGGGTTAAATACCCTGCTTTCCGAATCAATTTTTCTCTTACCCAACCTTTTTGCCATTATTCCGTTCTGGGGGGGGTCACGTTCACGTTCACGTTCTATGACTGGGGTATGGGTGGCCATAAGGGTAAAAACGTGCTGGGGCAAAGTGAGGTCGTAGTAGCATTTTTTTCCGTCTCTGGTATTGTTCAGGGGGCCGGGTCAAATGTGGAGGCGAGCTATTGGAGAAGGACGCATAGATTTTCCATAATAATATTAATTTAAAATAAAATATTATGCAGGGTCCTCTGGGATGGGCTTGTTGCTCATTTTCTTTTATGGGACATATTTCTCTGTAATATAATGAGTGCATTTAAATCATTTACAAATTAAAAGCGCCATATTACATTATATTTTTAAAATGTGCCACGGGCCAATCAATCAGTGTTTGACACCCCTGCACTGGTGGGTTAACTAAGAAATGCATTCATAATCTTTTAAAAATCGGCCGCGGGCCAGTAAAAAGCGGGCCGCGGGCCGGATCCGGCCCGCGGGCCGTAGTTTGGGGACATAGTGCTCTATAGTGGGACAACACCTTTAGGTAGATTGTCAATTGGTCTTGTGACACAGTTTCCACTTGATTATATGCATCTGGTGTGTTTGGGAGTAACACGAAAGCTGGTAACCTTATGGCAGAAAGGGCCCCTGACAACTCGTTTAAGTCCTTCGGTTGTTTTGAATACATCCACAAAGCTGATTGAACTAAGACCACATATTCCATCAGAATTCAACAGAAAACCCAGATCTCTGAAAGAATCCGACCGATGGAAAGCAACAGAATTTCGGACGTTTCTCTTGTACACTGGTCCTGTCTGCCTTAAAGAGCATCTTCCAAGAGCAATGTACGAGAACTTCATGCTGCTTGCCGTCGCCATGACCATTCTCCTAAGTGTCTCCTTGTGTGCAGATTATGCTGACTACGCTAAAGACCTCCTAGTGTTGTTTGTGGACCACTTCAGCTGCCTGTATGGAAAAGAAAATGTCACATATAACATGCATGGCCTAATCCATCTCAGTCATGAAGCACAGACATTTGGTGTTCTTGACAATATCTCCTGCTTCCCCTTTGAGAATTATCTTGGTCAGCTGAAGAAAATGATTCGGAAACCCAACAAGCCTTTAGAACAGGTCATACGAAGACTGTCAGAAATAGAGGCCATGGGAGCAATTCAGTCAGAGGCTAAACAAGAAATGCAAAATGAGCATACTGATGGTCCAGTTCCAACTGGTTTAACTGTGAAAAGGCAGTTTGACAAAATGCAGTTCAACGATTTTTTGGTAAAGAGGTCTACTGGCAACAACTGCATACAGCTGAGGAACAAGGAGATTGTGCTGGTGGAAAACATTGTTCTAGAAGAACATGGGGATATTTTCATTGTGTACAAAAGATTTAGGAGCCAAACAGACCTTTTTTCTTACCCCCTGCTGTCATCCAAGCTGGACATTTTCCTTATGTCTACATTGAAGAATGAGCTTCTTCTTACAAAATCCACAAATGTATTAAGAAAATGTGTTTTACTCCCATGCAAAGAGGGCTTTGCTGGGATACCTTTACTCCACATGTAATATCCTGGACTTTTTTTTACTCAAGGGAAGAGTTTTATTAAGGTAGCTTGACATGTTTAAAATGATCAATATTGTAAATATGATAAGGAATGTAGGAAATCTAACATTTCTGTGCTTTTTGTTTTACAGTACTATGTTTGCCGTGCTTAAATTTCCAAATGAAGAAAACAGTTTAGCTGTTGTCTCAAAGAGTTGGTGCACAAAGAAAAGATGTTATTGGCCTCCATATAAAACCCAGGAGAGATTGCGGAAGGCAGTGATCTTGCATGAAGTTCCAGACATTAATACATGGGAGGTGTTCTCCATGGAGATATTAAAGATCAAGGGTGCGTCCATTATATTAACCAAATATTTTTAAATGTCAGTTTGTACACAGAACGTGTGTACAAACTGATAACCTGCTATTTTGTTTATTTTCAGATTCGTATGACAAAGCACATGAGTGCCTGGTTCGGGCTGAGAACGATTCAAGTCTTGAAACGGAACCAGAAACCACACAAAGGAAACGAAAGTAAGATTAAAAGTTTTAAATAAATTGAAGCTTTATTAGACAACTGTTGTTGCAATTCATGCTTGCTGAAATCACTTATTTATCTATTATTATTATTATTACACTATGTATAAGTCACCTTATCCCAGTATCTGATTGCACTATGTTGACCATCCATGCTGCTCATTCTTTATTCTTATTTTTTTATTGTTTTATTCTTAGATTGTTTAGTTCTTGGAAATAGTTAAACTTTTGTACTTTTACTTAATTTAAGATTTGTATATGTTTAGTGTTTTGCACCTCCCTGCCACAGTAAATTCTGTGTTTGTATAACATACATGGCGAATAACCAGAATTCTGTCTTTCCCAGGCGAAATCCAAAGTATGACCAGACTGACTCTGAGGAGTCTGACACTGCTGAACAGCCCTTCCCCCCAGCGCCGAAGCCCCCCAGCTTTATCACTAAGACAAGTATGTGTAACACGTTTTTTCTGGGCCATCATTCTTTCATGGAATTATTATTATTTCTGGAACACAACTAATGTTATTTCCCATTTTTGAATAGAGTCATCAGGACCCTGTTTCCGGCCCTCTTTGACACCATGTGCTGATGGTTGGTGGTACATTGTACTGAACAACTTCATGTTTTTGTGAATTGAAGTATTAACTTGTATATCACATTACATATTTGTGGAATAATAAAGTACCAGATTATCCTTATGCCCAACAGGTTCCAGTCAGTCCTTTTCATCACTGGGTCCTACTGCTCACCAGTCTGAGGTAACTGTATCTTTACATGATAAAGCTCTTGGATTTATTTGAGGTTTTTAAAAAGTCTCTTCACAAATCTCTCTCCGATGTTGGTGCTATGGATAATTTAAATCTTCATTGAAAGATTTTAAGCAATTTGGTCTGATTGTTTTTCTGTTTACAACAGTGTCTGGAGAGAGATCAGTGGCCAACTTGCCAGCATTTCAAAGTAAGTGGGGTTAAACATGTGTATAATGTAAATATTCTAACAATGCTGTATTTTATGCCCACAACCTAAAAACTCTACAAATCAGGGAAATGTTTCTACATATTTGTGTTTATCACGCTATGTCAAAACATATGAAGGGTGGAGACCACCTGCCAACACAATTGTTTTTCAACAGTTATTCAATGTATCCTAATTTAGTGGCTTTTTTGTACACTTTAAAACAGGTTCCAGTCAGTCCTTTTCATCAATGGGCCCTACTGCTCGTCAGTTTGATGGTAAATATAATTTGTCGTGCATGACACTTACGGACCCTTGTTAAAAATTAAGCTAGATCCCACTACATGGCTACATTGTTTTACTGTTATTTATTGTGTTTCCAGTGAAATACTACTGTTGACAGTGTCTTTGGTGGCATGTTTGATTCCAATTAGTTAACAGCTTGAGATACATAACAATGCATTTATTTGGTTGGAACTAACTGTTGTAGACTTAAATATACTTATAACGAATGGGTTTCTATTGCATGTTTCCTTTTTTTGACAACTTTGACACAACCTTATATTTTAAGATTTCCAACGGCTGATTCTTCAGCATCAGAGGGAAATGGCAGAGGAAGTGAGGGAGTTGCGCTACCAGACAACTCTGAACCGTAACCTCTTACTGCAGCTGACCAATGGGACACATTTAGACATGGCTCTGCCAGAGGACGTTCTACTTCCTCTGAAAGATCGTCTAATGCTGGAAGACCTTGAACAAAGGCTTGCTCAAGATGCTGACCTTCAAGAAAAACTGGTAAGCACCAAAATATATGGTATTGTGCTAACTACGTACAGTAAACTAAAGCATTTGTCCATGATTGGGCATGGTGAACAACTTTCATAGGTATTGCATTTACCAAAAGCCTATGGTCAGTCAATCTGTTATGATTACATTTTTGCCACCCCCTCATGTATAATTGCTTTTCTCTGCACTCTGTATGATATTACTGTATGATTAAAGTGCAGATTCTACGAGTATACAATACGAGTATACAATATTTTATACATTATGTACATTAAAAGTAACAGTAAATGACTATTTGTGAAAATGGTTTAATTCTCTATAATAAACGATATTCATATGTGAAAATAATTTTACAGGTCAGGTTTTTGGCTGCTAAGGGGGGGAAATCCACCAAGGATTCAGTGAAGAGGATGTTCTCCTGCCTCTTCAGCAATGACCTAACTAAGCTCTGTAACTGGACCGGCTTGGGCCAGAAGATTTCATTCAAGGGTCTCATCTTAAAGAACATTGTCCATAGTAAGTTTGAAAACAGCAGTTTATTATTAGTATATTTTTTAACTTATTTTCAACAGTTTAGCAAAAGACAGTATTGTAGAATACAAAACAAAGTATGTTGCCATTGTAGAAAATAGCCTTGGCTATTTTTATAGCTAAAATAATGGGGGTAATGTATTCCATGTGGGAGAGTGGGGGGGGCATTGAAGGGCAGGCTGAACCTGTTTGAGTAACACTGTATCAAACAATCTTCCATGATTTCAGGAGCAATTAGAAAGAACCCAGGGACCCGAGATGCAACAGAAGGGAGTCTCCAGGAAATTGCATCAAAATTTATGAAGGGAGCTGCAGACAGAGATGGGGGACGAAGAGACAGACAGAAGACTGTGTAGCACACTACTTTGTCTTTTGAAAGTGTATATATGTTCACTATTTTTTGCACTTTGTTTTTTTAATACGATTTGTATTTTATATTGTATATTATGGCCATTTTATATTTCATATTCTTTATTTTTATTCTAAATTGTACATACTTAGCATTAGTGACAGGTTGTACCGTTAGTATAGGTAGACCACATATTTAAGTTAAGATTATAGGTTATATGATGATAATTGTGTATTCTGTGCCGTATTACAATATCTATATTTAGAATATCATTTATTGTTTTGTATATCCATTGAAGTTCCTACGTGTAAAAGGTCATCCGTTTCAAAATAAATTTGTAAAGCGTTTATTCTTGATTATGGTGTAGTAGCCTACGTTATTTGTAGAGAATGTACAGATCTGAATATGAGCGATAGCCCGATGGTGGGCCTTCAGCAAACCGCAGCCAGCGGGCCAGTAGCGGACTTCTGTCAGTAAAGAGTAGGCTGCCACTGGTGGGCCGCTGGTAAAACGATGAGCAAAACACCAGCCAGCCGCTGGTGGCGCCCGCTGATGGCCCGCTGAATATGCCACCAGTGGACCGCTGCTGGGCCGTCGGTCACATGCTAGCTGGGATCCCTTCTAATGCCGACTACAGCAGTATGTTGATGTGTTTTAGAAACGTATTTAGCATTCTATTATGCTAGATATATGGCAAGCCGTTTTATCATTTAATCAATGAATTCTTGATATCCAAAATTCGAATTGTTGATATCAACAATTGCATTTTGGATATCAAGAATTCGAATTTTGGATATCAACAATTGCATTTTGGATATCAAGAATTCGCATTTTTGATATCAACAATTGCATTTTGGATATCAACAATTCGCATTTTGGATATCAACAATTGCATTTTGGATATCAAGAATTCGCATTTTGGATATCAATAATTGAATTCTGGATATCAACAATTCGAATTATTGATATCAATAATTGAATTCTGGATATCAACAATGTATGCTAATGACTATCATGTGGGCAGGAGTAGGCAGGCTACGTGGAGATGTCTTCTAAATCACTCAGAGCAGGTAGCCTACACATTTGAACAGTAGATGGCGTAGTTCTGTCAATTTAGTGGAATTTAATCTGAACCCAGATAACTATGTTACACGTACAATAGCCTACATTCATAAAGGTTAGGACAATTATTACGTTTTTGGGGGTCTCAAAACATCCAACTTAATCCATTTTCAAAATCAATGTTGAACTAAACCGAACTCCAATGGATTGCAAAGTCTACAATGGCCGCAGTGGGCAACGCTCTTAGCATAGAAAATGTTACGCCTGTGCAAACAGAATTTACGTAGCCTGCCTACTCCTGCCCACATGATAGTCATTAGCATACATTGTTGATATCCAGAATTCAATTATTGATGTTCTACTCTGGCTCTCGACGAAGGCGGTCGCATTTTTTCTCTCCTCCCCTACCCTGACCTTCCCTGCTTGCTGTGTTGTCTTGTCTCTGTCTGTTTTTCAAGATAGTCATTCTACAGCACCCTACGAAACTAGAAGCAATGGAATTAGTGAACTGGTCTCTAAACGCAATTGACACCATTTTCTCGAAGAGAAGCACGGGTTCAGGGGAACCCTCTTGTCCTGACGGGACGTTTGCAGCTGGATACACGATGGACGCGTGGGATAGGTGGCGTGTCGTGTGCCTGGCTCCTCTTTCCGTGGAGGACGTGGAAGACATATTCATATTCGGAACCGTGATTACAGGTTATCTGCTGATTGGAGTGGGCGGTTACTTGGTATATCGTAAAATTATGAAATCGGTTGCAGCAACAAAAATCGCCAAGCTGGCCGAGATGATTGAATCGGTGGGCAGAGCGGTTGGATCTCTGATCGTGAAGGTTTCAGACCTAGATCGGAGACAGGAAAAACTGGAGATCTTCCTGAAGGCGAACGGGGAGAATCGTGGCACCTATTGAGCCGCGGATACTCGTCAAAACATCCATCAAATCTTATCTACTTTCGGCACCGTAACCAGCACGGGCCTTGGCCAAGGCCGTGGCTGGAAAACAAACTCCCCTGGAGAGCGCTGCAGCAGTCTATCTTGTCTCCTTACCTTCCCCCACCTCCCACACACATCTGTGGCTGGTCTCTGCTTGGGTCATGACCAAGGATTTCTCCATGGCAACACTATCCGCTAAGGGTGAAACGGACTGATTATGGCTTAGGCGAGGGCGCCAACCTCAGACCTACTCACACACTGACATTAATTGACTTTTCACCTACTACAGATAGCACCACCCTCCCACCCCCATCCAACGCCTTCGCCCGCTTCCTTCCTCAGGGTGACTGGTGGGTCTGCCCAGCGCCTACTTGAGTATGGCTGTAGGTCCAGATGCTGCTTGTCTACCCTACCCCTACCCAACTGCATGTCATGTGTTCTGATGTAATGTTTGTTGTCTTATGTGCTGAGGTTTTTGCCTGTTCTCACACTGTACTTCCTTGGGAGCATTGTCTGAGGGCTGCCTTTTTCTCTCCTCCTCTCTCCTCATGTTATGCTGTAACTTTCCAAAATTGGCGCCGTAAAATGGCTGCCATGGTGGGCTCTTTCCTGCCAAAGTAAATTCCTTGTTGTGCAAACTTCATGGCGAATAAATGATTCTGATTCTGATTCTGATTCTGATATCAATAATTCGAATTGTTGATATCCAGAATTCAATTCTTGATATCCAAAATGCGAATTGTTGATATCCAAAATGCAATTGTTGATATCCAAAATGCGAATTGTTGATATCCAAAATGCAATTGTTGATATCAAACATGCGAATTCTTGATATCCAAAATGCAATTGTTGATATCCAAAATTCGAATTCTTGATATCCAAAATGCAATTGTTGATATCAACAATTCGAATTTTGGATATCAAGAATTCATTGATTAAATGATAAAACGGCTTGCCATACTAGATACAGGAGACATCAGCCATGCCCGTTGAGTGTCTTGTTCTTTGGGAAGATGGTGAAAAGTTTCAGGATCTCCGGTACAGCCTGGAACACTGCATTTACGGCGCTGCATTTTCGATATAGGCTAAACTTATTGTAATTCCTGTGTAAGTAAAACCACAGAAAGAAAGTGTCGGAGATCTACGCGACCCCCGTTTATGTTCCTGCCTGGACCAGAAAACCAGAGGGCGGGTAAATGTAATTGTTGGGGCATGACAAAGATAACGCTGCATCTTGTGACGTCCCAAGTTGCACTGTTTCATAAGCGAGCGTTTGCCAGTTGCAGTTTCAAAACAGTAATGAGAAGTTAAATTTTGATAGGAAAGAGGTTTCAATGGACTTTGAGGTTCACTGTATGTCTACATTACACACCAAACTTTCATTTTTCGACTATGACAAGGTAAAAACGGTTTTGCAGTCAGTGACCCCTTTAACCAGTAAAAGAAGAGAACGACAAGGTATTACTCTCTGATGATGTAACGATTATGTTAAATGCCTATTATACCTTTAGATTCAGATATGTTTAAAACTTGTGTACAGTCATTGTACAGACCAAGACCGTAGCCAAGGAGTCAACATTGGGGGGGACCAAATTTGAAACACATGGAATTTACTTTATTTATTTATTCATTTCTAATAATGGACACTTTAAAGGACATGAATATATGCGTTGTTATTTAAAGACAAGTCCAGATATTGTGACCAAGGTTTCTTCCTCTCTCCACTGGTCCTATCTTCTCAACATCGTTGTTAGATGAATGTGATGCAAATTAACTTTCCAGGTATCCTAAATTAATGCAAAGCTACAATGTAAAAAAAAACAATCTGGAAGCTGGGACGCCAGATTAAACCCATTTATTTATTTTTTAATTATAATAATTAATATTAAGTCTTTATTTATATAGCACATGTCATACAAGAATTGCAGCTCAATGTGCTTTACATAAAATCAATAAAAACAGTAAACAATAATAAAAAACAATAATGTAAGTGATAAAAGTCATACAAATAAATAAATAACTATTTAAAAAGCGTAATTGATAAAGGCCGAATCACCAATCTTCTTATGACTACTTCTGGTGACCTCTAATAGGCCTGCATTTGATGATCGCAGTGTTCTAGCTGGTGTGTAATTTATAAGGGAGTTAGCAATGTAGCTAGGTCCTTGTCCATGTAGAGCTTTGTATGTGAGGAAAAGGACCTTAAAGTCAATTCTGAAGGTAACAGGGAGCCAGTGTAAAGTAGCTAGGACAGGACTAATGTGTTTCTCTCCTTTTAGTTTTGGTTAATAATCTAGCTGCAGAATTTTGAATGAGCTGTAGTCTTTCAGTGGTTTTCTTGGGAAGACCAGTGAGAAGTGCGTTACAGTAGTCCAGCCGGCTGGATATAAAAGCATGAATTAACTTCTCTGCATAATTTTGTTTTATAAATGGTCGTATCTTTGCTATATTCCTCAGGTGAAAGAATGCCGTTTTGGTCACTTTATTAATGTGAGAGTTGAAATTCTAATCTGAGTCCAGGATTACACCGAGACTCGTCACCTCTGGTTTAAGACAGGGGGTTAAGCCTCCTAGATTCTTAGTAAGGATCTCTCTTTTGGATTTGGGGCCACATAGTAGGACTTCGGTTTTGTCTTCATTTAATTTAAGAAAGTTATCATTCATCCATTTGTTTATTGCCAACAGGCAGTTGGTAATGGAATTGATGGCCGTTGCATTGCTGGGTTCAGTGGATATATATAGTTGTGTGTCATCCGCATAGCTATGGAAATCTAAGTTATGTTCTCTGATTATGTCGCCGAGTGGTAACATATAAAGAGAAAAAAGTAATGGACCTAAGCAGCTTCCTTGAGCAACCCCGTAGCAGTTCTCATGTTTTCTCGGACCTATGGTCTCCTAAACTAACATAAAACGACCTTCCTGTGATATATGATTTCATCCAGTTCAATACACAATCCGTGAACCCAATAAGCTTTTCCAGTCTATTGATTAGGATGTCATGATCAATGGTATCAAATGCTGCACTGAGATCTAACAGGATAAGAATAGAGACTTTATTTGCATCAGAGTTTAGTCTGAGGTCACTAATTATTTTGGTGAGAGCAGTTTCAGTACTGTGATATTTCCTGAAACCTGACTGTGAGACTTCCAGGATGTTATTTTCTTAGAAAATAATTTAATAGGACTCACTGGCTCACTGCTGTTATCCACATTAACTGAATCACTGGACACCCTCTGCCCCCTGTCAACTAGGCCTGCGCGATCTTCTCCCTCCTGCCCGTGGCCGTGATGTTATTCGTGAAGAACTTTCCACCCTTCGAGCAGCTGAGAGGAGATGGCGCAGGTCTAACGACAGTCTAGACCTTGATAAGTATCACTCCCTCCTCAAATCCTTCTCCGCCCATATAACTGATGCTAAAACTCACTACTTCTTGAACAAAATTTACTCTGCCTCAAACCCTCACAAACTTTTCTCTACCTTCTCCACCCTTCTTAACCCACCTCCCCTCCACTCTGACAGCAGACGACTTCTCCTCCTTCTTTGAGAGAAAAGTTGCTGACATTAGCAGTCGGTTCCCTGAACCAACCTTTCCTATCCACTCACCCTCTATGACTGACCCTACTAAATGTCTCAACTCTTTCTCTCCCCTATCCGAGGCAGAGATCTCTGACCTCATTCTCTCTCATCGCCCCACCTCCTGTCCCCTTGATCCAGTCCCCTCCCCTCTCTTTCAAACCATCTCTCCCTCCATCATTACATTTCTTCTCCATGTCCTCAACTCTTCTCTTACTTCCGGCACTTTCCCCTCTGCCTTCAAAAAGGCCAGAGTTAGACCCCTACTCAAAAAACCCTCCCTCAACCCAGCTGTCCTCCAGAACTACAGACCGGTATCACTTCTACCCTTCTTTTCTAAAACAATTGAACGCACTGTATCTAACCAACTGTCAAACTTTCTCACTCAGAACAACCTGCTTGACCCCCACCAATCGGGCTTCAAGACGGGCCACTCCACTGAAACTGCCCTCCTGTCAGTCACCACGGCCCTCCAGTCTGCCAGAGCGGCCTCGAGGTCATCCGTCATCATTCTGCTGGACCTCTCTGCAGCATTTGATACGGTTAACTATCAGATCCTGCTCGCCAGATTCTCCGAGATGGGCATCACTGGCACTGCACTTCAGTGGATCTCATCATACCTGTCCGGAAGATCCTACCAGGTCTCCTGGGGAGGCGATGTGTCTGACCCCCGCCAGCTCTCCACTGGTGTCCCACAGGTTTCCGTCCTTGGACCCCTCCTCTTCTCCCTGTACACCACCTCGCTTGGACCAATCATCACCTCCCATGGCTTCTCCTATGTGCTGTAATGTATTGTACATTCTTTACTACTTGACGACACCCAGCTCTACTTGTCGTTCCCCCCCGACCGATCCGGGGATCTCAGCCAGGATTGAGGCCTGCCTCACAGACATCTCCGCCTGGATGACCAAGCACCACCTCCAGCTGAACCTCACCAAAACCGAACTCATCATCCCGGCCAAACCGTCCATCTCTCAATCACCTTGGGATCTGCGACGGTGGCCCCTTCATCCTCTGCCAGGAACCTCGGGGTTACCATGGATGACGAGCTCTCCCTCACAGCCCACATCGCTGCTGTCTCCCGGTCGTGTAGATTCACCCTCTACAACATCCGGAAGATCAGGAGATACCTCTCCGAGCACTCCACCCAGCTGCTAGTCCAAGCACTTGTCCTCTCCAAGTTGGACTACTGCAACTCGCTGCTCGCCGGGCTCCCAGCATGCGCAACCCACCCTCTCCAGAGGATTCAGAACGCAGCGGCCCGCCTGGTCTTCAACCTACCCAGACGCTCCCATGTTACCCTGCTCCTCATCTCCCTTCACTGGCTACCTGTCACAGATTCAAGACCCTGGTACTGACCTTACGAGCGGTGAATGGGACTGCACCCGACTACATCAAGTCTCTCCTCCAGCCCTACAACCCCCACCCGCCACCTTCGGTCTTCTTCTGACAACCGTCTGGTGGTCCCACCGCTCAAGACCGCCCGGTCCCAACCAGTGGCGGTGCGTCCATAGAGGGCGCCACCCCCCCCTAGAATTTTTCTTTAAAAATAAAAAAACTAGTGGTGGGCCGATAACGGCGTTAACGTGCTGCGTTAACGCCAGACTCTTATCGGCGATAAAAAAAATATCGCCGTTAATCTCTTATTCCTCTTATTTTAGCGCGGATGTATACCTGGCCGAATTGCACTGTAGTGCACGAGTCAGAACGAGTCCGACTTCGCACCTGTGTACCACATCAAACGTAACGTGCTGACATGGATGCAGCTAGGAAGCCGCCGGGTTTGCTTCAGGGGAAATTTATTTTTAAGAAGCTTCCCAATGGAAACCTCGACAAGACCAAGGTTGTTTGCACTTTGTGTAATGCGGAATTGGTTTACTGTAGGAGTTCTTCCAGTCTCAAGTATCACCTAAGCGCAAAGCATCCCTTAGCTAATGCGGAAGATGCCGGGCCAAGCACTGATGCAGCGCAAGGGAAGAGTCGTGCTCGTCAAACCACTATGTTTGAGTGCAACCGAGGCAAGCCCGTTAGCACGGCGCTATCAGCCAAGCTAACAAATCTCCTCGCTCAGTGGATTGCCACCAGATGCCGGCCAGTCAGCCTGGTTGAAGATGATGGGCTCGAGCTTGTTCTCCAGGCGGCCACAGGTGACCCATCTTACAAACTACCTGCGAGGCGAACTATCATGAGGAGAATCCATGACCAGCACGCCGCAAAGAAAGCCGCAAAAGAGGAGGAGATGGTAGAGGCGACGTGTGTCGCACTGACTGGGGACCATTGGACATCTGTCAACAATGATAACTACCTCGGCGTTACTGTACACCTCATCGATGCCAGCTGGAAACTTCACTCCTTCGCTTTAGGTAGGCTACGTTATGTAATTTTAACAGTGTTGGGCAAGCTACTTGGAAATTGTAGTGAGCTAAGCTATCAGTTACTCTACCATAAATAAAGCTGCGCTGTGTTTAGCCACAAAAATACCCCAGAAATAGTGGCCAAGCTACTTCATCATCCAAGAAGTTAAGCTACTGAAAAGTTACTTGACTCAAGAAATAGTGAAGCTACCACCAAGCTACTGAGAATTGTAGTTAGTTACTAGCTTAGCTACAAGTAGTGAAGCTACTGCCCAACACTGAATTTTAAATTACATAATTTAATTTAATTGCTTATTAATTACCACAACACCACGGATTACCACCACAACATAATCTTTGCTTCTTGATGATTGCTAGTTGTTTACTACTACTAGTGAACTTATTCTGATCTACTTTGTCTGTCTGTTAGGTGTGATGAAAACAGAGGAGCGTCACTTTGCAGAAGCGTGTGCCAGGCAGTTTCTCGACGTCGCTAATCAGTGGGGGATAACTGACAAAATCAGCACTATTGGAACAGACAGCGCTCCTAATATGGTGGCAGCAGGGAGGATACTGCCATTCGAGCATTTGCCCTGTGTTGCACATGTTGTACAGAGAGCTATTGTAATGTCACTTCGGCAAGGTGGTTTTGATGGTGCACTGGCCAAGTGCCGTAAAGTGGTCGGACATTTCAAACACAGTCCGGCCAACTCCGACGAGCTGAATGCCCAGCAAGCCTCCCTTGGACAAGATCAGGAGCAACTCGTCCAAGATGTTCCAACACGGTGGAATTCCACCCTTGATATGATCAAGCGCGTGAGGCGCAACAGAGACGCACTGCACACAACGCTGTCTCAGCAGAAGCACAATCTGGCCCTCCCAACAAATGCTGAATATGAGAAGTTGGCAAAGCTAGAGATACTGCTGGAGCCATGCAGGTATGGTCTACAAAGATAGCGTGTTCATTAAATTAAATTAATTAAATTAAGCCTTTATTATTCCCCCTTGGGGGAAATTCTTTCTCTGCATTTTTATCATTAATTGGCATACAAGTTCTTTTAAATGTCATGTATTTAAGAAACACGTGCCCTTAAATGTAATGTGATTAAGAACTTTAAAAATGTGTAATCTGAGTTAAATTAATTAGTCATTAATTATTTATTGCTCTGTTTCTGTCTCTGTCTCTGTCTCTGTCTGTCTGTCTGTCTGTCTGTCTGTCTGTCTGTCTGTCTGTCTGTCTGTCTGTCTGTCTGTCTGTCTGTCTGTCTGTCTGTCTGTCTGTCTGTCTGTCTGTCTGTCTGTCTGTCTGTCTGTCTGTCTGTCTGTCTGTCTGTCTGTCTGTCTGTCTGTCTGTCTGTCCTGTCTGTCTGTCTGTCTGTCTGTCTGTCTGTCTGTCTGTCTGTCTGTCTGTCTGTCTGTCTGTCTGTGTGTGTGTGTGTCTGTCTGTCTGTGTAGGTACATCACTGAGCTCCTTGGTGGGGATAAGTATGTATCCTGCTCTGTGGTTCTACCTGCCCTGTGCCACCTCCAGCACGCGATGAAGATCTCAGATGATGATCCTGCCTATATTGTGCGATTCAAGGATGCCTTCACCAAGGACCTCAACCAGCGGAGGGAGAAAATAAACCTGGAATGGCTTAAGGTATGTCAGACTGACCAGAAGATAACTGCATTGTTTGACCATTATAGAGTGTTAAGCCAGTAGATCGGTCAATGCATAGATGAATGAGTCATGAAGAAATATGGAGGTTGGATTTGGGAAGTGAAATTTTCATCAATCAATAATAATTATTTTTTATTCATCAAAGGTGGCGACTGCTCTAGATCCACGATTTAAGGACCTCAAGTGCTTGCCCAGAGCAGAGAGGGAGTCAGTGTGGGCAAAGCTAAGTGAGTTGGTGAAGGAAGAAGAACCTGCTCTGCAGCCACTCAGAGAGGAGAACCCTGAGCCACCCAAGAAGAAAACAGCCCTGCTACTGATGGGATCAGACTCCGATGAGGGGACACCAGAAGACAATACTGTGGAGAGGTACAAGGGAGAGCCCAATGCCAGTTTAGATCGGTGTCCACTGAAGTGGTGGTCGGAGCACACTGCTGTCTATGGAAATATAGCCCACATTGCCCGTAAATACTTGGGGACTCCTGCCACAACTGTCCCATGCGAGATACTTTTTTCTTTAGCAGGCCATATTGTGCAGAAGAGGAGATCTAGTTTGTCACCAGAACATGTGAACCAGCTGGTCTGCCTGAGTGACTGGTGGAAGAAGGAGAAATAGAGCTTGGACTGATGGACCCAAAGCTACTGACTAAACAGTTCATCGTTACCTCTTATGGCCTACAGTTCAAAGTTCATGTTTAACTGAATAAACAGTTTGTAAACACAAGTACATCTTGTTGAACATTATTTATTTTCATCACCAATTATCATAGTAGAACAGCTTCCTCAAGCAGTTTGTGATGCATGTTGGAAACAGGAGATGAGCCCCTGGTCTGATGCGCCACCTGGCTTGAGAAACACGTTCTCAAAGACTTACTTTTAGTCATTATTTAGGGAGCACACACATATTATGAATGAATTCAAATGAGCCATTTTAATCTAGATTAATCTAGATTAATTCCAAAATTAATCTAGATTAATCTAGATTAAAAAATTAATCTATGCCCACCTCTAAAAAAAACGTTTAAAAATATGATATACCAAACTATTTAAATAAGAAATGTACTGTGTTAACACGTTAAATGTGTGTGGGAGACCGTAAGTCCCTGTCAACAACCACTTAAATGTGAGCAAATATAATATATTGCCATTCTTTATCACTGAGATAAGCCACTCTCCCCTGCCTAATGGAAGTCAATGGGAGCTCTCATACTTTTATCATACATTTGAGAAGGACAGCTTCTCATTCGCGGCTGAAAGGGATGTGCGCCCCTGACCAATTACATTGTTTATTACCGGACTATTCGTCGAATCAGAGACCTTTATCATTCCCTCACATCCCATATAAATATCACGTATCTACGAGAGCAACATAGCTAGCAAAGGAGGAGGGGACGTACACCCGTAGATTCTCCTCAAGCCTGTATGCTAACCGGAGCTGGTTAGCTGGTTGTTCAGTGAGTAAATTCAGTGTTTCCCAAACATAGACTAATTTGTGGCGGTGCGCCACAGAATCAACACCGGCCGCCACATATTGCATTTCGTTAGATATATTTTTTTAACGCTATCTAAAACACGCAGTGTATTCGTTCAGCTGCATTTCCTTTCCCTGCTCTCCCTCCGTCTCTCTGTCATTCACGTGTCTCTGAAATACACACACAGTCACAACATCACACGTTAGCAACAACGCTATGCGATATCAGTGACCCTTCAGCATTAGTATCGTAGCTAAGTCTATGAAAGATGAGGCTACTTTTCGCTAGGTACCTACGAACATGTCTTAATCTGCTAGACAAGTGGCTTCCCCATCGTTCTTTTGGTGAGCTGTCTCACGAGCCCTACTAGCCGGCCAGCTAAATAGTTATTTAGCACTAGCGTTGTTACCTGCAAATATGCAAACATTGTTTACAATATTTTCAGGCTTCAACCAGTGCTGCTCAAGCATAAATACAGGGTCAAGAGATAGATTCGGCATTGAAGAAAGAGTAGGAGAGGACGACAGCATCCAACATAGCTAATACATTTAATGTAAAAAAAAACGTTCTGTGTAACGACCCCAAAAAAAACCCAGCACAAGCTCTTCTCCTGTCTGGCCCCCCAGTGGTGGAATCAAGTCCCCACCTCCATCAGAAACACTGACTGTCTCCCCACCTTCAAGAAATGGCTCAAGACACATCCGGGAATACAATGGTACCTAGGAAAGATTAGCTGGACATGATGTTTTCTCCAGGTGCACAATGACTCTTACTTATACCCCTTTTCCACCAACAAATTTTGGGTGCCGGTTCGGAGCCGGTGCTTAATCGCGAACCAGTTCTTTCTCTTTCGTCAGACTGGGAACCGGAAAAGTGGTTCGTACGTGGTTCGCAACCGGCCCCCGCTTTGAAAGTGGTCTACTTTGCGAACCAACCAATGAACCGCTTGGGGCGGGGTTACCGTGACCAACAAGACAAACAGAATCCTTTGACCGCCATTGCTCTAAGTTTTTACAATTCATATTTCAGCTAAACGGTACTTGTAAATCAGCATCTGAATTAAAATGTAACGAGAAGTGGGCAGTGTAGTTGCTGAAAATGTGCTTATTTTATTTATGAAACTGCAAATTAGTAAATTTGCTCCGACTTTTCGATAACCTAGCTAGCTACCTAGCATCACAGTGCAGACACTAGTTGCTGCGTTTTATCATAATCCTATCAAATGAGTGAAATGACAAACACAAATGTTAAGAGCTATTGAGCCTATACTAATATACAAATGTAATACACAAGCACTATACAGCAAAAGTTTATAAAATGTTGCGCTGATAATGCCAGTGTTGTCATACTACTGCGAGTCCAGGGTATTGCACAATAGCCAAGAAAACACGTTCTTCGGACAGCTGTAACAGCCTTTACTAAAGGCTTTAGACAGGCTCTGCTTTGTGTTTGGCGCTGCCGCGCTAGCGTTGCTAGGAAAGATGAGACGTATACAGTGACGTAATGACGTGGCTCTGTGGTGGCTCTCTAGCCCGTGGAAAAGCAAACCGGTTCTTAGAAAGCTCCGTTCTTGACCAGCTCCGAACTAGCTCCCGGTTCACTTTGGTGGAAAGGGGGTATTAGAGACTTGCTGCTCTTGTTGGTTAGCTGTAACTGATTTCAAATGATTGTACTCGCTGTGAAATATTTTACAGTTGCTTGCTTTTCTACAGTTACACTACCGACGCAGAGCCCCTTGGCTGTGATTGGTCCGTATTAAGAACCGCCTTAGTCAAGGGCGGGGTTGCCTCTGACCACCAAGACCAGGGGTGGGGAACGTCCGACCTGCGGGCCATATGCAGCCCGAAAAATCATTGGGTCCAGCCCGCCATGGCATTGCAGTGCAAGCACCATATTATTAGGTGCGTCATTCGTTGGCAGCAGCCCTATTTTAATATGTGGAAGAGGACCGTGGAGGCGCTCAGCGTCGCGTACCAATGTAGGAATGTCCTTTCTTGCAAATCAAGCCCCAATTCGTTGTTGGTTTGGGCTAAACCCGGAATGTTTACAACGTCTGGCTCCGCACCTGATTAACACTCGGATCGATAAGCAGTCTCTAAAATGGTAGCAATATAAAAACATATACGATCCCTTTCCGTAATCATAATAACCCCCCATAAATGTTCACTGCACACCCAGTCAAAGCAGGCTGCCCTTCCAGCTAGCATCACAAACATCACCAAAGAGAAGCAGTTTTTACAATTCATATTTCAGCTAAACAGTAGCCTACATGTAAATCGGCATTTGAATTCAAATGTGATGAGAAATGGGCAGTGTAGTTGCTGAAACTGTGCTTATTTTATTGATGAAACGGCTCATTTGTAAATTTGCTCCGACTTTTCGATAACCTAGCTAGTGTAACGGGTATGTAACGACCGTGGTCTTGCATGTTCCGTCAGAGGTATCTGGCACTGTTCACTCCCACACCGGGGAGATCGCTCCCACCGGGAGTCGAACTCGCCACCTCTGGCTTCCCAAGCGCCACCACTACCAACTACGCCAAAGAAAAGATAGCTATTCAGTGACGCGGGTGGCTCATTACATACCTGAGGAGTGAGTTTCACCGATACACATCGGCTACATTCACCCCTCAAACTCACTCCGGCGGTTAGCAGGCGCTAACCTCGTGAGCTCCGGGTCACGGCACCAATGTAACGGGTATGTAACGAACGTGATCTTGCAAGTTCCGTCAGAGGTATCTGGCACTGTTCACTCCCACCAACTAGGAGATCGCTCCATCGGGAGCGCTCCCACCGGGAGTCGAACTCGCCACCTCTGGCTTCCCAAGCGCCATCACTACCAACTACGCCAAAGAAAAGCTAGCTATTCAGTGACGCGGGTGGCTCATTACATACCTGAGGAGTAAGTTTCACCGATACACATCGGCTACACTAGCATCGCAGTACAGTGCCACCTACTCTTTTCTGGCGGTGAATTGTTTTCAGCACCTACAGCCTTCGGAGAACCATAAACGGACTATCCGTGGGGACTACGTGGGGACTAGCCGTGCGCCCGCCCATCCGTAAACGGAGACGCAGAAGCATATTGAGGCCTTCATTCAGGTGTGATTGTCATTTTAGCATTCATGCAAATCAATGGTTGTCCCAGACGGTTGTCTGGGTGACCAGTGACAAAGGGGCTGCCAAAACAGCCCTACACAGGGTTATTAATTAACACACAACACAACGACATTTGAAAAAAAAAGAAACATTTATAAAAACGCTGCATTTCGAAAAACAACCAACTACTTACAACACCACAACATTAAAGGGGCGATTGATTGCAAAACCGATTATACCTTGTCATAGTTGAAAAATGACAGTTACAGGTGTGTAATATAGACATACAGTGAACCTCAAAGTCCATTGAAACCTCTTTCCTATCAAAATTTCACTTCTCACTACTGTTTTGAAACTGCAACTTGCAAACGCTCGCTTTTGAAACAGTGCAACTTGTGACGTCACAAGTTGCAGCATCATCTTTGTCACGCCCCAACATTTATACAGACCAGCCCTCTGGTGTTCTGGTCCTGGATCTCAGACACTCATTTAGCTGCGCGCTACTCTATGTACTTCCACGCGATAAACAAAGGAGAAAGTTTGAACGTATATTGAAAATGGACCATCGTAAATGCAGTGTTCCAGGCTGTACTGGGAATGCTGACACTTTTCATCTTCCCAAGGAACCTGACACTTGACGGGCATGGCTGATATCTCCTGTATCTGGAATAGAATGCTAAATACGTTTCTAAACACATCAACATACCTTACTTAGCAAATGACTCTAGCTAGACTAGCTGTAGTCGGCATTAGAAAGGAATCTTCCCAAAAAATAGCCAAAAAACGAATAGCAGTCTAGCCTTTTGCTGACGCCTAGATTATCTATTCGAAATAACTGGAGAAAGGCAGGTGCTATATACAGGATACGTTAGCATTGCCAGTAACTGTTACAGACAAAATCATACTACAGCTTGCGGTTGTGATGAAAATAACTAAGGTCGGAACGCACCTTTTTTTAGCAACAGCTTCATAGCAAATCCTGCTTTACATTGTCCCAGGTTTTCAAGACCGTCCTTGGTGTAATGGTTCACGTAACGGCAGAGATCTTCTACGCTATTGTTACAGGTCGTCGCTTGTCTAGGGGGACAACGTAGTCTAAACACAGGCTAGCTAGCAGCGGCGGGCCCCGACAGGTGAAAAATGGAAGGAGAAGATAGCACTTACCGGCCCCAGCCAAGCTTACCCTCCCCAGTCTCTGGGACAGCCCACGCAGCCGTCGGATTTGGCGGACAGCTCGTTCGCGGTTGTCGTCGTTGTTCAGGTACATTAAGCATGTCGTGTGCACAGGATCGGCAGCAGCGGGAGAAACCGAAACTCGGAGGCAACCGGTCGGTAGCGAGGTTGAAGTTCGCCACAACAACTCTGATGGTCCCCCTTGCTTTCCGCCATCCGGGAGTTTAAAAACAATAAACCACTCCCCTAAATAACCGGGTCTCTAATCAGGACAGTATCACTCCCCCTTCCAATCACCACCATGTGCAAGGCCGCCACGCCACTAAAGTGTTATATTAAAAGTTACCATAGAGAAAGGCACTAGGCGTGCGCGTAACACTACGGTATAAACAAACATCAGCCATACCTGTCTAGAATGCCACTCTTTCGCTAGTGTAATAACTATGTGACAGGCTATGTTGCTGCCACTTGTATACTTCTGTACCTGTGCTGTAATAATAAAGTACTACTACTACTACTAGTCAATGTTAACTAGACTCTAGCTCATCTGCTTTTTATTAACGGTGATTTGCAAGGAATGTAAGAACAGCTAGATAGCGAAAACACCTATACTGTAGGCATGTAAACCAGTTTAGCTTGCTAACGCAAGAGCATGAATGTGTTATGATTTAGCCTAGTTTATTGGCAATGGGACTAACGTTATTTCATGTTCCTGACTATGTTTCATTCAAATAAATAACTTGTGTTGTCATGTTAATCTACAATTCAGATGCATGTTTGACCAGATCTATTTTTCAGCAAGATAGCTAGAGCTAACTGAAGCTGAGTTGAATCACGATAGTTTGTTTGCTAAACTGTAGTGGTAACGTTTAGCCTGGGTGCCAGCCAAACTTCTCCGCGCTAAAGAATGTACAATACAGCACAATACATGAACTGTCATCACCAGCTGCATCACGGGCACTGCACCTTCTATAATTCAGACATCGGTGTGCCACCAATTCTATCAAGGGCTATCATTATCTATAGGCTAGTTCAAGTTATCAGTATGTGTGGCATCTTAACCACCCAATGCATCACAGGCACTGTGCACCAGTGGATATGGCAACAGGAACAATGTTCGTACAACTTTATAAAGGATGCATGTCTTAAAGAATATATTGTGCTTATTAACATATATTGTGCTTATTAAAGTAATGTTTTAAGAACTTCGAAGTTTGCTTAGGCTTAAACATTGTGTCTCACACACAGTGTGGGGAACAGGCTGTATTTTGTGTCCTAATCTCTTCATTTTAGGAGCAACCTTGAAGCCGGGCTGAGATGGCACCGGAGCGTGGGGCGCGCCAGCAAGAACAACTCCCGCATGAGAAAGCTCAACCCTCTTTTGATCATTTTGTATGACGGCACTGTAGCCTATAATATATCCTGGGGCAGGGACAGATAGCCAGCTGGACTTCGCGAACCAGCCTAACATTGTTGCGGTTAGGGAAACGTAGACAACCCCAGAGCTCTGTACTTGTTGATTTCCAACTGCTGCATTAAAGCTGATATTATCGGACCTCTGCGACTCCAGACCACTCTTTCTAGAACACAGACTTGTGTCATTGAAAACTAGAATTACATAGGCCTATTGGAATAGACAAAAAGAATCTCAACCCTTCAGCGCCCAAAGTGATTTGGTCGGGAAAGTGGGTCTGGGGTAGCCTGGCTCTGCCCACCTACGTACTTCCGCTCAATTTTGATTTCGCTTCTGTACTGGGCCTGGATCTTCAGTACGCATTTCAGATCTTGGAAATAGATTTTCTATTTGGCCCAATCAGCGAACAGAGGGAGTGGCTGAGAACGATAACGTTGATGTCATGTGCTAGTTTGTGTTGTAGTTCCGTAATGGCGGCGGAGAAAGATGCGAGCGAAGCTATTCGGTCCGGTGTGGCAACACTGCCGAATATCCAGAAACTAAAGCCGGAGCAAGAACAAGTGTTGCTGAGTTTTCTTGGTGGCAATGATGTTGTGGCCCTTCTCCCCAAGGGGTTCGGGAAAAGTTTGATTTTCCAGCTACGGCAGCTAGCTCCGTTACAGTAGTGGTGCAGGAGTTGGCTAAGGCGAACGCTAGCTATTGGTTATGGCAGATCAGAGTGGCTCTGGGCAGATCCAATAGTTTTAAACTTCAACAGAGTACCCGCCTACAAGGAAGTCAACGTTTGTCAATGGAGCGGAGCCAGACCCTCTGTACAAATGTAATATGTACGAGAGTCTGGTTAGGACCAGGCTAGGTCTGGGGGGGCTCAGTCCGGAAAACACTATATACCGAACAGGACCAATAAAATTGTCAGGGCGGGCTTTATACGATGATGGAAAGATGATCAACAGTAACGTAACCAACCACTTCACAAAATAGCGTGTGAGTTGAATTCGTTTTCAACAAACATGGCTACCGCTAGAGAGCTGAGATGTTATGATTCTGCCATTGAGTCTGTTTTAGAAGACATCGACAGCGCATTCATTTTGAAAGAGGAACAGAGAAACGCAATCAAGGCATTTGTCGATGGAAAATATGTTTTTGCTGTCCTTCCTACGGGGTTTGGTAACAGTTTGATTTATTAGGTCTATCCAATTGAGCGAAGAGGCATTTGGTTTCTGGGTTCGTTTAAAAGACGCCCCCATACACCCCATCTACGGGAGAGTTCTCAGACTCATATTCTGACCAGAATTATGAGGATGACAACGTCAGGCTAGGTAACGTTACCCCCCCTTAGGCGATCCTGTTTGCTTCGACAACAGAAGTTGAAACTACCGTAATCATTTCAAATTATATCTAGTCAATCTGTTGAAAACAGTGTTGTGTAGATGCAATAGATTTATTTGTACGTTTTTATTTCAAGTCTCCACCTTCTTGTTTCAGTGAGTGCTGTTGGCCGTCTTTGCTCCGCAGCTTCACGCGTTGTAAACCAACCAATCAGCGCGCAGCTCATCTATATATTCATGAGCATACCACGTTTTTTCCCGGGGGAAAAACGCTGGGGAAAAAAGGGGGCATAGAACAGCACCTGGGCCATTTTCAGCCCAACCAATGTTACATACCCTATTCAGAGACCTTAGGGAACAGTGTGAAATACCCCAAAAAAACTATCAATCGCCCCTTTAAGTGACAACACAACAGCATTGGTTCACACCACCAACATCAGCCGAGAACACAACAACATCAGCTGAGAACACCACGGGGGTATTCCAGGTAGCGGGTTTAACAAACTCTGAGATTAACCCTGAACTCTGAGTTGAGTTACTCTAACATTGGAAACTCTGAAAATTCGGTTCCAGAAAAGCTGATATGAATTAGTTAACTCAACTCGGAGTACGTCAACTCAGAGTTAAGCGCGGGCATGAGAACTATTGAAAGCCAACATCAATGGAGCTCCGATACTAGGATCCACCATGCCACCCGGCGACAAAAAACGTTGTCCTACGTCACCAAACTTCAGATTCAAGTTTCATTTCGTGTTTATGGTCGAGTCCATTTTCCGGAAAAAAGCAACACGGCTGTAGCAGCGTATGCAAGTGGCGTGGGAGACAATTGCTGCCGAGCATACATTTGAATATAATAGCCAGTCCATACATTGAACATTTAACCCAACTGTCCGTTAATGTTACAGGAGAAAAAGTGGTGGCCTTAATAAAATAGCAGGTTCAATGTTTTATTAAATATAAAAACATACTACGCAGGTAATGCATAGTTTGCTTAGGCTATACGCTTGTGATTGTAGCCTCGACGTCACCTTGGTTTTAATCATATTCGACATGATACTAATTCAATATCAATTGGTGCCTATTTCAAGCAGTTTCCCCCAACAGAATGCTTTTCATCAAAAGATGATGATGACGAAAAGACATTGACTGCTGCCGTAGAAATGGATGCAGAGAATTATGTGGTAGCTGGTAGTTCTCTCCCCATGTAGCTTACTATTATTTACATCGTATAAAAACGATTTGCACATTCTAATCATGTTGAACAGAGCATGGATGCTACAGTGAGATGTTCATTTAATGGCAGGTGTATTTTGCATGTGGAACTGTGAAATGTAGCTAATGTAATCTCATGTAGGCCTATTCCTATATAGTTACAAATAAATGAGTTGTACAAACTGTACCTCATGAAGAAAGTGCCAAAAACTGACCAAGAGATGGTGTAGGCCTACTTAGGGTAGACGAATAAAGACTAATCTCGAAAACGATTTACTGGAACTCCAGTTACGGGAGAATGCATGGTCAAAAGTGATGTTAATTGTAGGAACAATAACCTATAGGCTATGAAAATTAATTATTGAATTTGCTGAATTTCTATTTTTACCAAGAGATGGTGTAGGACTTAGGGCAGAAGAATAGAGGCTGACCTTGTAAGGCTATCAACCTGCCCCCACCTCTCATATGGTAAACTATGGAGTTACTGGATGGAGTCTCAACTTGATGGCTCTCACATCTCATTGTGTAACTTACTGTAGCATAGTCATGTTGATAAGAAAGGGTCAAGATTGTGGTGTGATTGTAGTTGTTCTTGGGTATTAAAAGGAATTGTGAAGCATTTTTCTGTGGATGATTGATCTCCTGAGACCTTCTCCTCAGCTCTGGCTTTGTATCTCTGGTTTACAATGGGCCTAGTCATGGTAGAGTAGGCCTAGTTAACTTTCATTGATTTCATTCATTTGCAATATGATTACATGATTATATTATTTCACTTTAATTTGACCATTCTTGCTTTGATTTAACCCAAAGAGTCAAATAACTGCAATTGGTAGGCTATTGGCCTTATTTGGTTAATGTTAATAGGCCTACTGTTCAGTTTCCCATCTTCCTTCAAACCAAGGCTACTCATTGTTAGATTTCTATTTGTAGGCTATGAAGAAGACCAAATCCTACAATTTCAATGATTTTTCTTTATTTCAGTGCCAAAAAGCTTTTGGTCAATTATGTGTGCACGTCCACGGCGTATAACACTAGCGATGAAGACCCAAGGGCTGAGAATGTTGCTCAAATAAATTACAGATCGTGACGGGAAACGGTAACGTTAACTTAGGCATTCATCAGGGAATTAAAGCACATCAAATCGCAGTCTTGAAATCGTCTCCTGGCGTATAACTAAGCGAATTTAATTTTGTTCGAGATCGCTCGGCTGAACCAGGAAACGATATCCCATGTCTTCCAACGCTATCAAACTCAGAAAGTGGGAGGGGATAGGTCAAACTCAGAGTTTGGCATGGAACTAACCTGCTCGCGACCAGGTTAGTTTCACAGCGTAAGTTACCATGGCAACTTACCAAAAGGTTTCGTTACCTCTCTTTCTGGAACGGAAACCTCGGAGTTTGCCTATTTTCAGGGTTAAACAACTCAGAGTTTTCACAAAACCGGCTACCTGGAATACCCCCCAGATCAGCTGAGAACACCGCAGCATTAGCCCAAAACACAACAACAGCTGAAAACACCGCAGCATTAGCCCAAAACACAACATTTGCAGAATCGCTGTATTTCAAGTTGCTCACAACAAGAAGTTCTCCAAAACGTTCTGCATCACTATTAGTATCCTCATCTGCCTCCTCACCGACGAGACACCAGAGATGTCGCATATTAATTAATAAACTGCTTTGCTCAATTCCTGCGTTGTTCTTAATTACAAATTAAATAATAATAATAAAAGCTGCCCCCGTGTACACACCGCCCTCATCGAAACATGTAATTCAAGAAAAGCTGCAGCATTTAATTGAAGAAATACAGTATAAGACATTATTTGTGTAAAAAATCTAAATATTTGCCTATGGAAAGTGGAGTACCAAGAAGAGTTAAAAACCAAGGCACAAGTAATTTGAGAAATTGTTGTTTTATTAAAGTTTGTTCTCCCACATGGATCTATAAAGTGAAAAAACTAAAACATGTAAGGATGGGACAGGCAACACTGAATATATGATACAATACACAATTCAGCCTTTACTTAATAAAAATAAACATTGTATGCTTAGGCTATAAGGTAACCTAAATTTGACACCACGTTGTTGGTTGGGCAGAAGAATAAGCACAGAGATGAAAGGCCTTGTGAACTTAATCTCTCCTCAATTTGGAGACGAGACCACTTAATTTCCAAGACCTCCTCTTAGTATTTAGCATCCTGTGTTGCTGATTGCAGGGCCCTGATACCGGTGTAAAACTCAGATGCAGCACAGTTTGTCATGACGTGAGTGGGGTAGGATCCAAATGCAGGAGAGTCGGCAGGTAGTGTTGAACAAAAGGGGTTTAATACTCAAAAACTTGGGACACAGACAGGGTAACACGCAATGACAAAGGGTAATGCAAAGACAAAGACTGGACACAAAACAGGAACCTAAATACACAGAAACAAACAAGATACAGGTGGACACAATGAAACTAAGGAGAACTCAACAAGACACAGGTGAAGACAATGAGACAGGGGAACACTAGGGCAGGGCAAAACCAAAAACAGGGGGGCACGGCTGTGGCCGTGACAGTACCCCCCTCTCAAGGGACATCACCGGACGTCCCACAAGGCCGGGCAGGGGGTCAGAGCAGGTCCGGGGGTCGACCTCCTTCATAAAAGGAGAACATATATTTGACATATTTTCAGGACACAACCCCCCCAAAGAATGGGTGGTTACGCCCTTGATATTAACCACTAGAACCAAGATCACAGACATTAAGGAGTAAAACTCCATGATTCAAAAATCCTGTGAAACAAATGGCAAGCAATTTTTTAATGCTCAGCAGATATCCTGTCTGCACCACATGACTTGTTGTTATCTAGCCCCGTGACTAAATCATTGACCTCTTCTGGAGGCACACTCTCTAGTGCTCTCTAGTTCCATCTGATGTTAGTGTTTTTCATGACATTGTGCTATGATTGACTACATATTCCTGTGAAAAGAGAACGTGTGTTGGTGTTTGCTAGACATGGTGTCATGTTTAGTGTATTTTTGTGTTATGACAATAAGTGTTTGAGTTTAGTTTATAATGAGTGATTTTGAGCATGAAATTAACAGTTTTGCCAATTGTGTTTGGTAGGTGTGTTGTTGCGTTAAGAGTTTAGAAAACTTGTTGAAGGTATGGGAAAAATCGTCATAGCGATTGGAAAAAACTGTAAGTTGTAAAATATGATATGACTTGCATACATTTCCAGAACGGAAATCAGAACATGAATCAAGACAGAATGAAAATCCTTGTTTGATTTTGTCAACATATTAGAGTCAAAAGTTTTTACAAAGGGAACCTTGGATATCTATTTAATTACTCCATTAATCAAAAATATGGTGGCAACAGCCATTATAGAAAATCCGTTGCAAATTGCGCGGCAGACTGTGTTCTTGCTCAGGTTATCCGCATCACCCACACTATAAAAGTACCCATAGCGAAATAACGAAAACGCTATGCATACAGTCTGTGGGACAACATACGGCTTAAGAAGCTGGCAAAGATACGCAATTCCCTCTGCTGAGAATCTAGATATTTCATAAAGATACTCAAGAGGGAATGCAAAAGCTTTAAATGTTCTGGCTCTTCTGAGCGCACCTCTCACTATCCGCGCACCAAGCTCCACAGGATATTCTATAAACGGTGATGCCATTATACTCAAGAATGAGTTAGTGGGCGGAGATTTTATACCGATTGATCTCTGATCTCCAACTTAACCTGCTCCCGACCAGGTTAGCCGTTCAGCATGTGTTACCATGGCGATCTACCCCGATAACAAGTGATCCACCTTCGTAGTACAGAAAACTCTGGGTTGAACCTGAAGTTACCTCGCTAACACCAAATCTTGATTCGTCGTACAGGCCCCAGGTTAGGCGTTCAGCATACCATCAGCATAGTGTTACCATGGCGATCTACCCCGGTAACAAGTGATCCACCATCGTGATACAGTTGAACCTGAAGTTACCACGCTAACGCCAAATCTTGATTCTTAGTACAGGCCCAGGGTTGATGGAAATGTAGGACAGGATTCAATCCTTTGTTTTGCTTTGTTTGTTTGCCAGGTGAGGAACACTGCAGTACATGTTTTACGTACTGTGGTATAGTTTTCTTAGATTAGATTTATGTTTGCTTTGATACCAACAAAAACAAAAACATTTTTTAAATTTTATTGTATTTCATCAATACATTTCTGATTTTGCTCAATGATTCCACTGTCTGTAGTATTCTCTCTTTGTCCATTTATGTTGATGTAGTATCTTATGAAACATGTATCACATATTTTGTAGTACAATATTTAATGATTGTACAAACAACAACATGGTGAAACTATGGGTATCTTGTGTATGGATGATCTAAGTGAATGTTCCTATTTCATGACAAATTCGTTATTTTAACTAATGATTCTGCATGCGCAAGGTGTCTTTAAAGATATGAACATACAATGCTATGGTTTGAACATGTGACAATAATGACTGTTTCAAGTTTTGTATCTAGAGTTTTGAAAAAGGACATCAAGGTTCTGAAATTTGTGTCAAAGTGATTGTGTAACTGTAGTTCAAAACAATAACATAATACAAAACTGAATAAGACAGCAATTTCCTAAATTTTTACAGCAATATTGTAATTAAATATATTTCAAATCTCAAATTAAAAACAATTGGATAAACCACAGCTGATTCTCATTGTAGCTGAACACCTACACAGGTGTTACTCTTTCAATTTTATTACAAAGGGAGACAACTTCAGAATAGTTTTGTATTGTGATGTAAACATGGACCCAGCGAGATATAGAGAAGTGGCTGAAAGAGGAAAAAGAGAGGCTGGGAGGGGGCGAGGAATACGTATGCGTGGTGCAAGAAGAAAAAGAAAAAATGCTGCACATGACAGAAGTAAATAGAGAAAGGCCTCCAAACCTACTTGTGTGTAATTGCTTTAGCATTTCTGCTTAGGACTCAACGGTTACCTCACACAGGAAGGAAGTTTACTGATGTGCAAGAAACTGCCATTGTTGATTTGGTCATCAGAAACAATGGCATAAAACTCACTGAGATTCGAGTCTTGGCA
This sequence comes from Mallotus villosus, assembly GCA_903064625.1. Lineage (NCBI taxonomy): Eukaryota > Metazoa > Chordata > Actinopteri > Osmeriformes > Salangidae > Mallotus > Mallotus villosus. The sequence continues at coordinate 30,910 of CAEFZP010003076.1, forward strand.
GACAACGTTACTTTTGCAAATATTCACAGTGTAAGCATAACAAGTATTTCTAGAGTCCTGAAAAAAACATCAGGTCAGGATAAAGCAGTTGTACACTGTGCCCTTTGAGAGTAACTCTGAACGTGTCAAGCAACTTAGAAACCAATATGTCCGTGTTGTTACGGCAGCAGCCTGGTTCCTGTATCTTTTACACCCCCTGCTGGTTCTCCAGTGTCATCCTACCAAAACCCTACCACTCCTCGTTATTATTTAACCTTTATTTAACCAGGCAAATTGCTTGAGGTCAAATGACCTCTTTTTCGAGCAAGGCCTGGCCAAAATGGCAGCAGCTAGAATTAATCAAATGCAAGACAAACATAAAAAGAAAGCAGACATGAAAACAGAGACAAAAGCACAGACATGAAAAAACAGAGACAAATACATTCCAATGGGTGAAAGAAAAACTATTTTGAGGAAAAAATACTACACAGTGAAACATTTACACACTCCAAAATTCGCCATTAAGAAACATGTAATTCGAGTTTTAAAATCATTCATGGTGATGAGTTCCTGTAATTTGAGTGTTTTTTGTACAGTGTTCCAGGCGGAGGGAGCAGAGTACATGAAAGCCCTCTTCCCAAACTCAGTACAGGTTCTGGGGACAGAGGTGGAAAGAAAGACCAGAGAGCGTAAACTGTATGATGAGTCTGATTTAAAAGTGAGGTAAGTGCAGAGATATGAGGGGAGTAGCCCAGTAATTGCTTTGTAAATGAAGGTGTACCAGTGAAGAAGCCTGCGAGCTGACAGGGACAGCCAGCCTACTTTGGAATACAGGGTGCAATGATGGGTGAGTGATTTATAGCCGGTGATGAATCTTAAAGCACAATGATATGAAGCATCAAGCATATGAAGTGAAGTGGAGCAGGCATTCATGTACAGTACGTCACCATAATCTAATAATGGAATAAAAGTAGCCGCAATTAGCCTTTTTTTAGAAACAAAAGAAAAACAGGATTTATGCCTGAAGTAAAAGCCCAGTCTCACTTTGAGTTTCTTTGTCAGGTTCTCAATATGGGGTTTAAAAGACAATTTATTGTCAAGGATAATACCAAGATATTTATAAGTGGTAACAGTCTCAATCAGTGTACCTTGAGCTGTAAATAAAGTGGGCCAACAGTTAGTTGTATCCCTGGATTTAGTGAAGATCATCATTTTAGTTTTATCTACATTAAGTACTAGTCTTAAAGACAGGAGTTGGGCTTCCATTTCTTTAAAAGCAGCTTGCAAGTGTTCAACAGCCATTAACACAGATTCTCCAAAACAATAAATAATAGTATCGTCAGCATAAAAATGGGCATTTGCATTTTGAACATAATTTCCCAAATCATTGATATAAATTGTAAACAACAAGGGGCCTAATATAGAGCCTTGTGGCACCCCCTTGGGGACAGTCAAAGTATCAGAGGAGCAATCATCAATTTTGACACATTGAGTCCTATCTGAAAGATAGTTAGAAAACCAACCAACAGCAGAATTAGACAGTCCTATATTAGCCAATCTAAATAAAATAAAATGGTCCACCGTATCAAAGGCCTTGGAAAAATCAATAAAAAGTCAGATCGTTGTCACAGCTACTGTGGTAGCATGCGCTTTTGACCCCCAAGCATTGCTTGATTTACTTGCCTACCATAAAACTGTTTTCTTTGTGTACCCAGTACCTGTTAAGTTGCAT
>CAEFZP010003077.1:0-66671 GCA_903064625.1 Mallotus villosus
ACTCTAAAAGATCTGCAAAGAGGAGTGGGACAAAATCCCCCCTGAGATGTGTGCAAACCTGGTGGCCAACTACAAGAAACATCTGGCCTCTGTGATTGCCAACAAGGGTTTTGCCACCCAGTACTCATGTAAGTAGTACTGGGTGGCAGTAGTAAGTAATGTTTTGCAGAGGGGTCTCCTCATAGTGACTGTAATTCTGCACCACTGCTGAAGAGACTTCAGATACAGTATTAGGGGACCACTAATGCCTATATAAAAGCATCCAAAAACAGCATACCATGGGACCTTTAAGATAATTCAGTCTGAAAGCCCACTCTGCAGTGACTATGCCTATCATCAGCAGCAAGAATTAAAAGGCTAAAGTCTAGCCGCTAGACTAACTTGCAGAGGAGCATGTTGTGTAAACAGAAGAGAACTGGTCCAAAGATTACTTGAGCTTTAAGGGTTAGGGTTAGTTTCTTTATTTGGGGAAGGTGGAAAACATTATGTTCGGTGTCAAACTGGGTGCGGGTTCCACGGTGCGTAAATAAGTCCGCGAAAGGTGGAGGAGGAAGTGTCATGGTTTGGGTGATGTTTTCTGCAGCAGGAGTTGGCTCTCATACACATGGCAGGGTGAAATCAAATGTTTATCAGAACAGACTTTGGCAACAAGTGGTTTCTTGTGAGAATTTCCCTATCAGGCCACAATTTTCATTGCCAGACAATAGACACAAATGTGACGTGTGAGTACACACGTATTTGGGTCAACACACTTGCGGCAAAAAATCTAAGAACTTAGATTTAGCAGGATAATGCTTGTCTGCAGTTACCTGTAAAGGTTGAACAAGAATTAAAATTATTGGCCTACCCCCAAATCTGAACTCTGGGTAAACATACAAGACCCTTATCTTGGGGGCTAAGAGGGGCATTTGTTTGTTTATTTAAAGGAGATCTGTTTGACAGAGCTAGAAGGAAGACTGAGGTCTGGTGACCATTAGCTTGTCACCTAGTAGGGGTTAGCCTGACGTTGTCATACTCATAATTCTAGACAGAATATGAGTCTGATACCGCTCCGTTGGGCTGTGAGTATGGGCCGTGTTTCAACCGAACCCAGAAAAAAACAAATCTCACGCCAAGGTTTTGAGAAAAATTGCCGGCCCTGCACATTACTTCATATGAGTTTCGCGAAAGGACAAAAATGTAACTGTACAATGTACATCGCGCCCAACCAAAAACACCTCCGCCACTAACAAAACTTCTTGTCTGTCAAAGCATCTTGAACGGTAACATGCTAACTCAAGTCTAGTACCTAAAGATTCTCGGACCCTGAGTTACACTGACGCTGATAAAAGGTTGCCGTTGCCAACACCAGCCAAGCAGCCACGACTTGACTTTCAACAGCAGGTTACCAAAAAAAAGATAAACAGGCTTGTAGCAGCATACATAGAAGAGGAAATGTTGCTATTTAAAGTTGTAAGCATTATTTTATAATGAGACATTTGCTTACTGCCAGTACTGTAGCCTGGTTATGCAACTTTTAGGTCGATGTTCACAACATTTTGGTCAGGTTTCTGGTTTAAAAGAGCATAAAGAGAGATCTTGTGTAGGCCTATGTCCTCATTATAATAAGATTGATTGATTTGGGTATATACATGGTACATAATATGTTGTTATTTAAGTGCATCTCAGGTGATGTTACGGAGTAATCCAAAATGAATGTAACTAGTAGTGTAACTAGTTACTTTCAGCAGTAAGTAATGTAGTAAAGTAAAGCATTACTTTAAAAAAAGTTACTAGTAATGTGTAATCTATTACTATTTTTGAGTAACTACCCCCACACTGCCTTACTTAAACTCATTTCCGTCTGTCCTTTTTCAATGAACAAAGGAGTTTATAGATTACCACTTACAAAACACATAAAGTGTACCTATGCCCTCAAATTCTTTCCCAATACACACCTCAGAAACAAGATAAAAGCCATATAAGATTTTACACCCATCTTGACCTCGATTTAAACTAGTCACCGTCTGTAATTAATCAATGAACAAAGGAGTTTACAGATGACCACTTATAAGACACATACATTGTACCTATGCCCTAAAATTATTTCACAATACACACCCATCAGAATCAGAATCCGAAAGTGATTTTTTGGCCATGAAAGTTTGCACAGACAAGGAATTTGCTTTGGCAGGAAGGTGCATACAATAAACATATAGTAACCTTAAATTTAAATATGTGAACTATCTATACTAAATATCTATACTATATATCTATACTATCTATACTAAAGTGGAATTAGAATTAAAATAAAATATACAATAAAATATAAGTTGCCTAATTTACAATATCAAAATACAGAAAATACAAATATGACAAAAAATACAAATGTACAAGATGCAGTAATGTAGTGCAGAAAGCAATGTGTTTAGAGCAGGAAGTTATTAAAGTCATTAAAGTCAGTGTGAACCCTTGGCCTTGTTGAAGAGGCCAACAGCGGAAGGGAAGAAACAGTTTTTGTGGCGAGAGGTGTTGGTCCTGATGGACCGCAGCCTTCTGCCGAAGGGGAGTGACTGAAACAGGGAGTGTCCAGGGTGGGAGGAGTCGGCCACAATCTTCCTTGCTCGCCTCATGGTCCTCGAGGTGTGCAGGTCCTCGAGGGTAGGCAGATTGCAGCAAATCACCTTCTCCGCAGTGCGGATGATACGCTGCAGCCACTGACAATTTGATTGGTCTGAACAGCTCCTGTTGGAATATAGTGTTTTATAGTGTTTTCCGGACTGAGCCCCCCCCAGACCCAACTTCCCGACCAAATTATTTTGTAAGCAGGGATAAATTTGGCTGGCACCAAGGCTACCGTACATTCTCACGCCAAGTACATTTTTATACATCACACTGTGTGCGTGAAAACTAGCGTATGCAAGCTTTTGCGTAAGCAACGTTTATACATGAGGCCCCTGGTCTGTGACACACTCACTCCCCTCTCATCTCTTACACACTCACTCCCCTCTCATCCCTCACACACTCCCCTCTCACCCCCTACTCTAATCCCCTCTCCATCCCCTACACAGACGTCGTCCCCTAAATGCATTTCCTTTCCTTTCCTTGTCATCTTCATTGGTTTTGGTAGACTGGTCTAAATACTTGCTCTGTGCTGTCCTCTTCTGGTGAAGAAGAAAATGTACCTTGAATAAAGTGTGTTAAGGTAGTAAGACAAACCCTGCGTCTCAATACCCATACTACATACTATTTAGTATGCCACCACATACAAAATATTTTTCTAACATACCAAATAGTATGTCTCGATACATAAAATGTAAAATGCTGTATGCCATAAAATACCAGGATGTCCTGCTGCATCCTTGGTTTCATGCTGGTTTGCAGTATGCATGCCCCCAACTTCCGGCCACTCAACATCGGTTAAACTGTTGGCACGTAGACGAAAAGCAGAGAGACCACAGCAGCATACACAGGATGTCCCCCCGTCCCCCCGTCCCCCCCCTCGACATTAGCATGACTCTGAGTGGTAAACTACAGTGCATCCTGAAAGTAATCACAGTACTTCACTTTCTCCACATTGTTAGATTACAGCCTTATTCTTAAATTGATTTAATTCATGTTTGTCCTCAAATCTACACACACAGTAACCTATAATTTGTTATAGATTTGCAAAAGGTAAGAACGAAAATATAACATATACATAAGTCTTTGTTGAAGCACCTTTGGCAGCAATTAAAGCCTCGAGTCTTTTTGAGTATGATGCTACAAGCTTAGCACACCTATTTATGGGCAATTTCTCCCATTCTTCTTTGCAGGACCTCTCAAGCTCCGTCAGGTTGGATGCGGAGCGTCGGTGCACAGCCATTTTCAGATCTGTCCAGGGTTTTAGTCTGGGCTCTGGCTGGGTCACTCAAGGACATTCACAGAGTTGTGTGTACTGCCTAAATAGACAAGACAAGTCTACAGATACCACTGCCAGAGCTGATCAAATTCATTAACTAAGGACTGGTGTTTAAGCTTACAGTGTTAGCAGTCCTAAAAATGATATAGGGTTTTTATGCCTGAATATTATTTGTAGTTTTACTATGTTACTGAATTGGTTATCCAATAGCTTTGTCGAGGTATCTGCCTTTTGCACAATTTGCCAGGACTTTTGTCCTGACCAACCTGTCAAGTTTCTACACTATAATACCTGGTTTGTTGTCATTGGTTTCTTTAGAGGACCACAGAAAAATGCTTCTGGCTTGAGTTTCAGTTGCACCGAAAGTATGTCATTGTGTTATCAGTGCCACGGTGTCAGAAGATCGCGTTCAAACCAGATTTTCTCTATCCAGCACTGACGTAGAGCATATCAACCCAAAATGAAAACGCATGTTTCAAACATATGCTGATACTAAGCCAAGCCTGGGCTCCAATTAAGTTGGAATAATTTGACCTGTGAACCCACATGTTTACATTTTAACTACAATATAAAGTTCATTCGAATGCAACCCTTCATTTCCCTGCACTTGCAAAGTCTTATCCTATCTTAGTTCTAAACAAGCATTTACACTGTTAATCATATTACCTGTTTGCCTGTCTATGACCCATTTCCTATTACCTCTACTCTGCCTCTACTTCCTATTACCTCTACTCTGCCTCTACTTCCTATTACCTCTACTCTGCCTCTCTACTTCCTATTACCTCTACTCTGCCTCTACTTCCTATTACCTCTACCCATAATGCCCTGTTTGCTCATTTACGAAGTATAACTTATTTTTGTTTATAAAAAGTGTTTATTAACAGAGGGCTCATATTAAGGTCAAATAGATGGCAATTGTAGATTTTCAAAACATGCCATGGGAGCATAAGACTATACAGTAGTATTGTTGAATCTGATTCTGAACATGGAACTGTTCTTTGTTGTGGTGACTGATAAAGGGGTCAGGGTTTGAAAAACACATTTTTATTTAAAAAGTTTGGAAACAAACATTGCATTTCAAGCTCTGGGAATATGTGGTTCTATTTGTAAATGTATGATCGAACAAAACATTCTCTTGTCATTGTTGAAGTACTCGAAATAGTTACAAAATGGAGATCTAGAGACAGTACATAGCGTGTTCAGATTGCTTCAGTATAGAACATTTTTGGGGGATAGTCAGGTTATTGGGGAAGAGAGAGGAAGTTAGGGTGTGATGTGCATTCCAAAGATGGGTGTGGAGCACAAGACATGATGAACAGATCGAGTTCTAAGATATGCATTTCAGAACCTTAGGAAATGGACGGCGGCCGACACGAACACACACGCCTATTAACTCGATAATGAAAGCGTGAAGTATATTGGCGCCTATGGCTATAGACATTGTGGAAAGTTCTCGTATTGCACGTTTATATGAAAAAAAAATTCTACTTGACTTGAATTCGTCAATAGAATGTCAGATTCCCATTTAGATGAAGACGGTTTATCATATAGGCCTAGGTGATGCAATATAACAATCATAATAATACTGGTTTACACCAGTAATAATTATAACAAATATAGGCCTAATACAAATTGTCCTATAAGGAGTATTTATAATAAATATATAATGATTATAAAAAATATAGATTTTTTATATAGAAAAAGTAGGATACGCGTGTACCTTCCCTAGTAACCTTCTACCGTAGTTACCGGTGCCCCTAAAATAAACGAAAAAGATGGACAAGATACCGGTCGAAGCACTTATAATCGCCGTTTCGTACTACTCCGAATTATTCGACATGAGTAATAAAATATACTGTAATATACTGATGCGATCAGCTCACATCCATTTGCTTCCACTCTCTACACAGGCTGCGGCCGTAGCCTAGACTAGTCTAGTACTTTGTTCGTGAGAATCTTGATATTGATTTTGGGACAGTGACGTGGCTGGTTAGCTAGCAAATCTTCTTGTCAAACATACTGTAAAATTATATTGACTGTTTGTCAACCGTAAACAATGTTATTGCCTTTGAATCTTGCTAGCATAACGTTAGCTTTCGGGCTAATAGCTCAGCTGACGTACGTTGACAAATACAGAATTATCTTGACGTCACCCAGCGCTTTTCTGAAAAGGCGCTCAAAAGGCGCTGGAGGCAGCGTTTTTTTCTAAAAAAGAGGTCAGGTGTGAACACGGCCTAAAGGCCTCAATATGCTTCTGCGTCTCCGTTTTCGGGTGGGCGGGCTCACGGATACGCACAGATACACACGGATAGACTTCGTTTATAGTTCTCCGTAGGCTGTGGGTGCTGAAAACAATTCACCGCCAGAAGAGTAGGTGGCGCTGCACTGCAATGCTAGCTATAGGTTATCGAAAACTCGGAACAAATTTACAAATGAGCCGGTTTATCAATAAAATATGCACAGTTTCAGCGACTACACTGCCCATTTCTCGTCACATTTGAATTCAAATGCCGATTTACATGTACTGTTTAGCTGAAATATGAATTGTAAAAACTGCTTCGATCTCTTTGGTGATGTTTGTGATGCTAGCTGGAAGGGCAGCCTGCTTTGACTGGGTGTGCAGTGAACATTTCTGGGGGGGTTATTATGATTACGGAAAGGGATCGTATATGTTTTTATATTGCTACCATTTTAGAGACTGCTTATCGATCCGAGTATTAATCAGGCGCGGAGCCAGACGTTGTAAACATTACGGGTTTAGCCCAAACCAACAACGTATTGGGGCTTGATTTGCAAGAACGCAACGCTGAGCGCCTCCACGGTCCTCTTCCACATATTAAAATAGTGCTGCTGCCAACGAATAATGCACCTAATAATATGGTGCCTGCACTGCAATGCCATGGCGGGCTGGACCAAATGATTTTTTGGGCTGCGTATGGCCCGCAGGTCGGACGTTCCCCACCCCTGGTCTTGTTGGTCACGGCAACCCATAGCGGCAACCCCGCCCCTGATTCTTAATACGGACCAATCACCGCCAAGGGGGTCTCCGTCGCTCTCCGTCGCTCTGCGTAATTTCGACGGATAGTTAGAAAATTCAGGAGGTGCACGTCAATCCGTCAAAAGGTCTCCGAGGGCTGACGGAGAGCACGCAGAGGGCGTTCCACGGAGACGAGGGCGTTCCCTCCTCTGCGTTTTTCGAAAAACGCAGAAGCATAATTAGGCCTTTAGATGTCATCCTCATTGCTGCACATTGAGTGTAACTGGGACATGTCTTCTGGGTCTCCTTGCATGATCCCGATGCCCCGGGTATGCACTCGTAACAGTTGAGTGTGAAGGCTAAAATATGGGTGTATCAGAACAGGTTATTTAGATCATTAGAAACTGCAAATAAATTGACAATAGGCTACTTGTTATAACGAGAATACAAAACAGAAGGCTTGCATCAATGATTCTAATTGGATTAGGCAACTTTTATTTGGAAATCACATAACCAAAACCATAGGCTATTATTCTGCAGCCTGCACGCCTAATATATTTTAGCTGAAAATATGCAACAGGTCTAGGATAGGATATAGTGTATTTGAGACTTACCTGTGGAAAACAGCACACATCCAACGAAAAGTAGGCCTACGACGAAATGCATTGTGATGCAAATTGGTTATTCTATGAAAGTACGACTGAGGCTGGGCGGGTTGAGTTGAAGCATTTAAAGGTGTTTTCTGGGAGTGGTTTATTGCGGGGTGAAAACGAAATTAAACAGGAAAAGAAACTTAACTCATTTCTGTGAAATGGATATCTAGGCAGATAGGGCATAACCCAGGCCACAATCAACTGAAATTAACATCAGTACATAGCAGTGGCGATTTTAGACCCTTTTTAGGGGTGCTCAAGCATTTCATCTCAGCACCCCCAAAAATAATAATAATTTTAAAAAATATATATTATTTATTGTTTATTATAATTTGATGCTGCTAGTTCATTAAGAAAGGGCCATTCTTAGTGTTCATTCATTCAATGTTTTCATTCATTCCATATCATGGTTATCCAGTGAAATTATGGATTTTAGCAAGGGGGTTTATCACTTTTGCAAAGGCACTGTATTCATGTCACATTCTCATTGGGGCTGAGCACCCCTAAATGTCTGATCCTAGAATCTCTATAACCAATATAGCCTAGTGTAAGTAGCCTATTATATTTAATTGTTAGTATTGTACAGTGCAGCACAGTAGGCTACTGAGGTAATTTCGAATTGATGTGCTGCATGATTTGGTTTCATTTCTGGATTTTGGTTTCATTTCTTCAAGTTTATATTCGCTTTTGCAAACGTTATGGCCCATTTAGTGCTGACTGCTGGCATAACATTGAATCTCTGCTTTTAAATGGGTTTCTTTATGGATGAAATGCTGGCTAGCTAACAGAACGGCAATTTAAGTAATCATATAATTATGTATATATATTCATCCCTTCCACTCACTCCCTCTCATCTCTTACACACTCCCCTCTCATCCCCCACACACTTCTCTCTCATCCCCCACACACTTCCCTCTCATCCCCCACACACTTCCCTCTCATCCCTTACACACTTCCCTCTCATCCCCCACACACTTCCCTCTCATCCCCTACCCTAATCCCCTCTCCATCCCCTACATACATTTCCTTTACTTTCCTTGTCATCTTCATTGGTTTTGGTAGACTGGTCTAAATACTTGCTCTGTGCTGCCCTCTTCTGGTGAAGGAGGCAAATGTACCTTGAATAAAGTGTGTTAACACCACAATGATGGCATTAACAACAGAAAGCTATAGTAAAGCACTCATCATCATCATAATAGTAACATATAGGCCTATTTAACTTATCTTTCTGGTATACATAATGGTGTAGAAATGTTATAAGCGCAGCTAGTTCAGGCAGGGCAATCGGGCATCGCGCGTCATCCGCTCATTACCACGCCTGTGTTAGCCAGCACAAGCCCATTGGGCCAAGTCCGATACGACGGCATTAAAAGGCTGTGCAGATACGCACACACTCACCCCGGTTGTTGTATGATCAGTGCTGCTGCTGCCCTCCGCCATCCCCCTTCTCCCCCATGCTGTCTGTATGTTCTATCCATCAGGAGGATTATATCTCTATTGCTCCATGCCTCATATGTCATGTATGTATGTGTTGCATCGAGGAGGCAGGGAGTGCTTCCCTTAGATCATCCACTCTGCCAAAGTTAAATCTACATGTCCATGTCATGTAACAATAAATGCTCAAATCTAATACGTGATTGTCTTGACTGAAATGCAGTTACATTATTTGGTAGTGTTGTTATTTACTGTGTTATTTATGTGTTTGTGCATGTGTTGGCAACTTTGAATTTAGGTCCAGTAAATATCCCTACCAGCTATGGCTGTCGAAACGGGGTGACGACAGCCACAGGATGCTGCAGGCATGGATATCCACCATCTCCAAGGAGGAAATAACCAGCCGGGGGATAAAGGGACTCCTTGAACATTGGAGATCTCCGCAGGACAAGGGCATCGTGGACAGAACCTGTGTTGCCAATGTACCCGTCAATTAACTTTTCCACGGCTGTCACAAATGCCCTGCAGGATAACGAAGCGGAAAAGAGCTTGCGGTTCAAGTAAGTCTTTTTTTGTGGCATAGCAGGTGGACGGATTCGGATGTGGCACCCATCAATGGCTCCTGCAGCGAAGCAGAAGGTTTTATGGCCAGCCAGGTGAGCAAAACCTGCCCCCATCACCTCCATCTCATCGGCCTTGAGGAAAAGAATGATGCGGTGGAGGATTGTCATCATTTCCTCTACCACGTGGTGTACAGCTCTGCACACTGTAGCCACTGGCATAGAAAAGGCATCGGATGTCACATGGTATGAAGCACCACATGCAAGCCAGTAAACAAACATGAACACAACGACAACCCAAACAACGATAAACACCGACCCACTGCAGCACAAGAACATTGGTTCTGCTACGTAATATTAGATAGGTCTTCATAAACATTTATGTATTTGTTCTTACTATGTGTTATGCTGATTAAACAACAAAAAGTATTTTATTACAAAATAATAATTTCTCATATTTAAATCAAAATTATTAAATGATCTTAACCGTTGTGCCGCCTTTGTCGTGTTGTGTTGCGACAACAGTGAGCCACAATGATTAATGGGTCAGAATGACCCAAAGATAACACAAGGGTTAAATCATAGGCTACACCTGACTCGGTTGGCAGCTACTGTCATAAAGTCCACATGTCACTTCATTGCACATTGCACCATTGCACCATTACTCTTTTTTATATATAAAAAATACATTGCATAGTATTGGTTAGAATTTGTTGTAAATGTTCAACATTTTAAATGTTCTATATTTTAGATTTAATGAAGCCCAGCGCAAGTTCAGTCAGGCAAGACCGATCCCTGCGCACGGGTTAATCGTAGTGTACACTACCCACTTCCCCCCGCTAAGATCGCCCTTTCTTTCCTTTCGTCCTTGGTAGGGCGGTCACTGGGGGTCAGGTCGATTAGCGATCTCTAGGGGTCAGGGTGATTAGCGCTCTCGCTAAACAAGCAATTGCATCACATGATCCGTGCCTTTAAATACGATTCTCTCCCTGTGTAGTTTGTCCATGCTTTCAAGTGCGCGACCCTCCACCTCCCCGTCGCCACCCGGTTCCTGTATGAGTCTTCGGCTTGTCTGGTCGTCGGCTGTCGCCACCGCCACCGGTGTCTGGACTCCGTGAGGGGATTCTTCTTCGGGCGTTGGGCAGGCGCCCGTTGATTTATATAATTCCCCGTGGGGTCCAAGCTCCAAACACTGTCGTACATTTCTTATTATGTAATATATGTATTCAATCTTCCCAGGTCTCTCCTGATTGAAATACTCTTATATGTTTACCGTATGCAACCTCCTGCCATAGTAAATTCCTTGTTTGTGCAAACTTACTTTACTGACATAAGAGTGATTATTCTAGATTGAGCTAGTTTTGATTTAATACATTATGGACTGGCAGGCATACACAGAGACAGCTAATAAAATATATATGTTTTTTACAGTACGTACTTTAACACAATTATAGTTAAGTATAGCTTATTAAGTCAACTTAAAGAATTGAATATGCTGTGTCCTGAATACAGTTTGTGTTAAGTAGGTTTACACACAAGTTTATTTCAAGCCCAGTAGTTATCTAGAGAATATAGCCCTGTTTTTACAGCCTACAGATACAACTGCCAGAGCTGATCAAATATGTTAACTAAGGGACTGGTGTTTAAGCTTACAGCTTTAGCAGTACAAAAAATGATAGAGGGTTTTTATGCATCTTCTGAACATTATTTGTAGTTTTACTGCTACTGAATTGGTTATCCAATAGCTTTGTCGGGGTCTCTGCCTTTTGCACAATTTGACTTTGTGTCCTGACAAACCTGTCAGTTTCTACACTATAACTCCTGTTTTCTGGTCATTGGCTTGTTTTCTTTAGAGGACAACAGAAATTCGCTGCTGGCCTGAGTGTCGAGGCTCCGCTCGTCGTTGCACAGGTTGCCTTCACAGCAGTCCAGCGTGAAGCTTATGAATGGCAGTTGAATGAGCAGAGCTGGAATGGACCCACACACACTCTTGCTGGCACATCCCTTTAAGAAACTCTTCCGGCCTGAGATGTCAGCTACAAGCACAAGAAGAAGCACTGTTATTCCCTCGGTTTACCGTCACACTTGTGCTGTGCACAGACAAAGACACATTTTTCTGAACATCATTTGATATATAGAACAACTAACACTGTCATGTGTGGAATTGGAAATATTTGGGAATATTAGAGAATCAATCATGTGAAACATTACCTATCATGGAGACACAGCTATTCTCGTCCCCCAGGCAGTTTACAGGGTTGAAGCAATCCTGGCCTTTGCATGTGAAGCACTGTTTCCCATTTGGGGTAGCGCTACTACTGTTGGATTCTGTGGAGCAGAAAGAAAATTGTAGCTATAACCAGTGGAAAGTTCTCGCATTGCACGTTTACATTACAATATTTACCCCTTGACTTGAATTTGTCAATAGAATGTCAGATTCCAATTTAGATGAAGACTGTTTATCATATAGGCGGTGAACTATAACAATCATAATAATATTGGTATACATGATAATAAGCATAACATATATTAAACAAATATAATTAGTATTTATAGGAAATACTATTATTATTATTATAAAAATATATCATATAGATTTAACGTAATAACAATAATATTGGTTTAGGCGTAAAGACTAACCTGGGACAGTCTGAGAGTTGCAGAGGTCCGTGGTGCAGAAGTTGCCATTTAGAAATGTCCTAAAGATTCCGAAGTTAAGTGACCCTGTCAGGCTCTCAGCAGCTCCACAGTCCTTCACGGTCACGTCAAAGACTTTTAACCCTCCTTGATAGTTATGGAGAACAATTACAGTGATTCAAAACAGGATTTCATTATGTCTGTAATAAAATCAATTCTGCCAATAACCTGTATCTTGATATAGGCTACATCATAATAAAATGAAATGAGTGTCACATTAAAGTATCTGACCCCCGTAAATTGTGACCCTCTGTGCTGCACATTGAGTGAAATTGGGACATGTCTTCTGGGTGTCCACGCATGAAAGATCTGCCCCGGGTATGCACTCGTAACAGGTGAGTGTGAAGGCTAAAATATGGGTATATCAGAACAGGTTATTTCGATTATTAGAAACGGCAAAGAAATTGATAATAGACCTGTTATAACGAGTATACGAAACAAAAGGCTTCCATCAATAATTCTAGTTGGATTAGGCTACTTATATTTGGAAATCACATAACCAAAACCTTAGGCTATTAATCTGCAGCCAAGTAGCCTAATATTTTAGCTGAAACTATGCAACCAGTCTAGCATAGGCTATAGTGTATTTGAGACTTACCTGTGGAAAACAGCGCATATCCAACGAAAATTACGACGAAATCCATTGTGATGAAAATTGATTAATCTATGAAAGTCCAACTGAGGCTGGGCGGGTTGAGTTGAAGCATTCAAAAGTGTTTTCTGGGAGTGGTTTATTATGGGGTGAAAACAAAATTAAACGGGAAAATAAACTTAACTCATTGCCCACCTGGCATTTGCCCAGTATGCCAAATGACCAGTCCAGGCCTGGATGTTGGGTGTATGTTGGCTCGTTGCTGTTGTGTTTTGGGTGAAGATAGTGACTTTTACTGGGTTAATTGGAGGGAGATGATGACGTTGTGGTTATTGTGGATTTATGTTTAGCGATAGTGAAGATCATGTAATGTAGGGCAGCCGAGAGCACCCTGCAGGTGGTAGCACCCGGACGAGCAGACTATAAAAGCCCTGGTCTTGGGTCAGATAAAGGAGACTGATCATGGTAGTACGACCTTACTGCTGGGCTGAACAAATGGCTATGGACGTTATCAATAAATACCCACACTAAGGGTTACTGCTGTTCATGACCACTACAAGGGTCAGCTTGACACAGTGTGTCACAAACATCATCGCAGGCACTGTGCCCTATCTATAATTCCAGGAGTCTGTGTGTGCCACCAGTCTTATCACAGGCACTGTGCACCATCTATAGTTCAAGTAATCTGTATTTGTGTGTTTCACTGGCATCTTAATCAATGACTGCATCATGGGCACTATGCACTGGGAACCTTAATGATTCATCTTGTTCCTCAACCAAAAATACTATTCCAAATCTACCATTAGAATTATTTTAATAAACTGTAGCTAACTTCTGCACCGTGCAACACTATATTTGGAGCTCCCTCTGAAGCTGTTAGTTCTTGAAAGGACCAATCTTGAAAATAATTAGAAAGGAGACACTCAGTTTATTTTAAGAGGGGAAACTAGGAACTGCATTTCCAATATCAGAGTCAATAAACGTATAAATCACATATATTATTCAATCTCCAAGTCAAGTTACTATTACAAACAAGTCTGCCTCTGGCACAGCTGTGAAGCCAGACTTTCTCCTTACGTTGACACATATCATCCAATCTTGTACTGGATTTTTGTAACCAGGTAGACATCTGCATTTTGTTTCCATTTCCAGACGGCTGGGCACTCACAACACAAGGACTGAAGGACAGCACAAACATCATTAGTCCCAAGGATACAAACGTCACAAACGTTTTTAGACACATGGACTTTGTAAGAAGGCTACTTCTCCTATCGTGGCCCCTCGTTGCAGTGGTGCTAGGAGAGCAGGCGGCTGTACTCTGAAAGAGCAGATGACTTCTTCACCCCATCCCAGATACGAGCAGCATAGTGAAACCTGCAACCACAACATCATTACTTCCACACGTTCCAATGACACTTAATTTCATTGGATAGATTATCTTAATATCTTTTGTAAATGTACAGACTATTAGTCACATTACATAACTTGTCTTTTTGGAGAAAAAGGTGCCAATCTTGAGGGATTCAAATCTTGCACTTCTTGTACTTGCACATATATTGTAATTATTTGAGTAATTGCAGTGGAAACACATTGTATCACCCCTGCCTGTCCTTACCAATTCTTCTCAGTGAGAATGGTGTGTGAGAGCTGAGAGCGCGACATGGCAAGTATTTGGCTGCGGAGCTTGGAGACCAGTGAGGAGAAGGGAGGGTGTCCTCGATAACCCGGGAGTAGGGAGAAGAGGGGGGGAGCCCCGCATCCTAAAACAAACACACAGATCAGCAGGCAGGCAAGGAACATGACAGCACTGTAGGCTGATTCTAGCCCAACTGTAAAAATTTTACTTTATAATTATACTTATCACAGTTATCAAATAGTTATAGTTATCCTAAGAACAATGTGGACGGCCCTTCAGCTATGGGGGCTGTCGGTTCTTCTAACCCAGGGATGCACAGTTGGCGGTTCTATCTGGACCTAGATACGTTTCTCATCAATAATTGTTCCATTAAATACTGATGAAGCAACCGTTATTTTCAATGTACAAATACTGGTCTGGCTCAGCGCAGCTGGGAAAGTCCCAGACATCGCTCCATACTACGACGTGTTGTCCAATCACGTGCGATATTTAAGTCACTTAACGAAACTCAACGTTCAATCAAAAGCGAAAGCTTATAATGCATGTTAGGAGAGGCAGCAAAAGAGGAAGCAGAAGAAGCAAAAGCAGAAGCAAGAGGGGAAGTAGTTGAAAGGCAGAAGCAAAAGTCTGGGAATTAGACACAAAGAGGAGTGGACAGACAAATATGCCTTTATCCTTCCCGCAGCATGTTTCAGTACTTTGTTTAATAGCTGTAGGGCCTACATATAAATGAATTTTGCCCCAAATCATCAAGAATGTTAGACATTTTGGGGGGAGAAGATGTTAGTCAATGGACCTCTTTGAATTCTAATTATGCTCTAACCTGTTTTCGTCAGGGAATCATCCACCTCGTTCTCTTGCAGGGGGAGCAGGAACAGGTTGACCTCGGTCTCCAGGTAATCCCTCCCCAGGCCAGGAAAGATGTTACAGTCCAGCATGGACAATGTGCCTGCAACCAAACAAACCTAGATTGACCCACAGAACGCTAAGCCCTCCAATGGAAAACTGTGAAATCTTTATCGATACGAGCGGCTGCTGCCTATAATGGTGGCCACAACGTTTATAACTAATCAGACAACTCTGGCAACCATGGTATTTTGCATGGTGTTCAGCTCCCAAATGCACTATTGCTTATTTAATATTTTATTTTGTATAGTATTAGAATCATTTGCAACCCCAATTACAGAAAAGTTGGGACGTTCCATAAAATTAAATAAAAAACAAAAAACAATGATTTACATCTCTATTTACATTAAACCCATTCTGTTATTCACTATAGAACATATACAATATGTAAAAAATTTAAACTGATGAAATGTACAATTTTAAGGAAAAAATACAGTCATTTTGAATTTGATGGCAGAAACATGTCTCAACGTTGGGACTGGGGCAATAAAAGGCTGGAAAAAGTAAGTGTTACTTAAAATAAAACGGCTGGAGGAACACTTTGCAACTAACTCGGTTAATTGCAAACAGGTCAGTAACATGATTGGGTATAAAAAGAGTATCTTAGAGAGGCAGAGTCTCTCAGACGTAAAGATGAGCAGAGGTTCACCAATCTGCGAAAACATGCATCTATATATTGTGGAACCATTTCAGAATAATATTCCTCAACGTAAAATTGCAAAGACTTTGAATATATCATCATCTATAGTACATAATATAATACAATAATTCTGAGAATCTGGAGAAATCTCTCCTGTAGGGACCAGGGGATAAATACATTCTGCATGCCTGTGATCTTCAGGCACTGCATAAAAAAACAGGTATGATTTGCCCAGTATGCCAGTAATGGAAATCATTGTATGGGCTCAGAAACACCTCCAGAACTCATTGTCTGTGAACATAGTTTGCCATACCATCCACAAACACAGGTTAAAGTTCTATCATGTAAAAAAGAACCTACATGTGAACATGATCCAGAAAACACTGCCATCTTCTCTGGGCTAAAGCTCATTTGAAATGGACTGAGGAAAAGTGGGAAAACTGGTCTGTGGTCAAACAAATGGAAATTATTTTTGGAAAGCTCGGACACTGCGTCCTTGGGACTAAAGAGGAGAGGGACCAACCGACTTGTCATCAGTGCTCAGTTCAAAAGCCTACATTTCTGATGGTATGGGGGTACATTAGTGCAGTCATTCTGATTCTGAAATGGAATGCTGTACCCTTCCCCTCCATTATATAAGAGTCATATACAGAGAACATGCCCCCCTGTGGAAACCAAATGCCCCTCCATTTGATTGGTTCTGGATCTAAGTGTGGTTAGGTGTCTAACCTTTGTATTTGAGGTGGGAGTGGGCCATCAGCTTGTCCACCGTCATGTGCATCTTCTTCAGGTTCAGGGGACAGAACTCGTCTCGTCGAGATTTATTCTGCAGGAAAACTACAAAAAGAATGGGTAAAACACAAGTGTTATGTGCGGTTTTTCCTGCATTGTGTGTGTGTGTGTGTGTGTGTGTATGTGTGTGTCACCTATGTGGGGGTAGTATTCAGATCCTTCGTCGTTTCCGGAAGCACTCGTGCTGTCGTGGTTGGCTGATGGTGTGGAAGGTTTTAACATCTCTGCAGTCTGAAGGAACCTGCTCAGAGCAGCACACAAAACAACATGATTACAACACACCAGAGCACACAACAATCTGGTACAGCACATTGAGTAACCTGACATTAATATATATTATATTAGTGTATATGTATACAGGCGCTTGTCATATAATTAGAATATTCTCAATTTATAATGCATATTTGAATTTCCAACAGGACGTGGCACCTGCACACAGTGCCAACCTGGTTTAAGGACCATGGTATCCCTGTTCTTAATTGGCCAGCAAACTCGCCTGACCTTAAAACCATCGAAAATCTATGGGGTATTGTGAAGAGAAAGATGGGGGGGGATGGGATTTTCCTTAGTTGTCAGTTATAATCATCAGAATTTAAAAAAAGAAACATTTGAATATATCAGTCTGTGTGTAATGAATGAATATAATATGAAATATGATTTATTAGTGAAATAAATCAACTTTTTGATGATATTCTAATAATATGACAAGCACCTGTATATACACAAGTGTATATAAGGTGAGGGAATTTTATTTTTGGTGTATTAAGTATTAAGTCGTGTTTTGCAGAGGGATCAAATACATATTTCACTCATTAAAATGCAAATCACTTTCTAACAATTTTGACATGCATTTTTTTGTTGTTATTCTGTCTGTCACTGTTCAAATAAATCTACCATTAAAACATAGACTGATAATTTCTTTGTCAGTGGGCAAATCAGCAGTGGATCACAGAATTATATTAGTGTATATATATTATATTAGTGTATATGTATATTATATTAATGTATATGTATATTATATTAGTGTATATGTATATCATATTAGTGTATATATATATTATATTAGTGTATATATATTATATCAGTGTATATGTATATTAGTACATATTACATTAGTGTATATATACATTATATGAGTGTATATATATATTAGCCGCTCAAAAGTGACTGAATCCATGCAACAGCAGGTTGTCCAGATGAAGGCCAGAGGGATGACCCTTTCAGCCATTGCAACATCAGTTGGCCGTTCCAAAGTGCCGAGTTTACAATATTGCAGCTTTACAAATACACAAATTCATTGAAGTCCCCCCCAAAAGGCTGGTCATTTACGTAAGACCAATGCACGAGAGCACAGGATAATGTGGAAAGCCTCAATGAGGAATCTGTTAAGCACTGCAGCTGTAATGGCTTGCCAGTTCAGTGCTGAACAGGGTAAGGATCTGAAAGCCCACTCTGCAGTGACTACGCCTATCATCAGCAGCAAGAATTAAAAGGCTAAAGTCTAGCTGCTAGACTAACTTGCAGAGGAGCATGTTGTATGAACAGAAGAGAACTGGTCCAAAGTTGAACTTCCCTGTGACCAATTCAATCAGCACGCAGTTTTCATGCAGAACAAAGTCCCTTGGGGTAAAGCAGCTCCTTAAAGCTAAGAACCTTAAAATAATGAAATGGCCAGCCCAGAGTCCCTAATCTAAACCCTATTGAAAATCTCTGGAAAATGTCAACAAAGTGATGGTTAAGAAACCCACTACAGTTACTGAACTGTGGAAGATACTGGAAGGAGAGAGGACCAGGATCACACCAGAGCGGTGTGAGAAACTAGTGATGTCCTGCGGCTGCAGATGTGCACTTCCTACACATTTCCTACATTTCCAGTGTCCCTTCCTGTGTTCACAGTCCTGGTTGAAAATCTGTTTGTGTGTGCTGTCTTTGTCACATCATGGCACACCACACACTGTAGGAGCAAAACGGTTCAATCTAGGATTTTTTGTCCTCATGTTTGTGGTCTCTTACAGTTTGAAGATTTTATAGGATTAACAACATATTTTTGTGTTCCCAGCGTCATCAAGGTGAGGTTACTGAACACAGTTTAGTCAAGTCATCCACCATGGCAGGCCTGAGCACAGCAACAAGGCACAAGGTAGTCGTATTGCATCAGCAAGGTCTCTCTCAGGCAGACATTTCAAGGCAGACACTGGCTTCCAGATGTGCTGTCCAAGCTCTTTCGGGGCCCTGATCTGAACATCGAGTCTGTTTGGGATTACACGAAGAGAGAGAAGCAACTGAGGCTGCCTAAATCCACAGGACATCCATGGTTAGTTCTCCAGGATGTTTGGGCTAATATTTGGTCACACCAAATATGGATTTGGTAGATTTTCTTGTTTGCTCACTTTTATTTAGGTCATTAATAAATATCTATTAACAAACAATGACACCTTGCAATATTGGCACTATATTGGCCTATTTGTATATCATAGATATTTTGTTTTATTCTAAATTCTTTACATACTTAGCCGCTTAGAATTAGTTAGACTTCGTACCTTCAGTATTAGTTAGAATTGTTCACTACTTATTTAATATATTAATATTATTGAATATACACACTTGCGGCAAAAGATCTATGAAAAACAGTGTTCTCTGTTCATTTCCTTTGGCAGGATATTGCTCATCTGCAGTTACCTGTAAAGGTTGATGTCAGTAAACCAGTCTTGAACAACAACGACCACATGGCAGATGGTGAACAGGAAGGCAGTGATCTGAAGAGACTGTCAGAGAAAAGAGGTTGGACGTACCACACGTGTATAAAAACACTGTCAGGATCAAGGATTCATCATCTCAGAAATGGAATGTCACATTTTGTTACACGTTCCTGGCCACGGTCAAAGTGAAGAAGATTTCTTGATGTTTACTGCCCCCTGTTGACCAACTCCTTACCTGCATCTCGACATATGTGTGAGGGAGGTTGTACTCTGGAGGCAACTTGCGATCGTTGTTGATCAGATGATCCAGGATAGAAGGGCTGAGGATGGGCTGAAGGTTACAAAAGCAAGTGAAGCTCAGTTAAAACAATGGCTAACATGTAAAAGGATAGATACGGTGCATTCTTTAGTAATACCTAAATCTGACCTGTGTGTCCAGGAAGATGACTCTCTCCTGGGTTATGAAGAAGTCAATCCCAGTGCTCTGGTTTCCTCCTCTCTCTTTGATTTCCTGAGATTGGGCTCTGAACACATATCCTCTACACACAACACACACACACACACACACACACATCTCATCTTATTCATGTTATGTTTTGATTTACATGTTCTTATAGAGCACAGCAAAAGAGACTGTTCAAGTTCAACATACCTTTGGTCTTCCTCAGGTGTGTTGGCGGACAGGAGAGACATGATGGTGGATTTTCCTGTTCCCTGCAAGCCAATGACTCCCACTACCAGCATATCTGTCTGGTCCCTAAGATACTGTAACACAACAGTGAACATTATCGCTGAACATAATGGAATATGTGAAACATCATCATTTATTAGATGTAAACATGCACAAAGTACATTGACATTAAATACACCTAAACATGTAATAAATGTAGAGAATACATCTACTTATTCTCCCAATAATCCAAGATTAATTCCGATCCCGTGGCACATGAGCACCCCTTGTCCTATCAGTGCAGATATGCCACAATCTGATGACTCACTCACCTCCATAGCACTGTCACACCAGTTCATCTGATCGTCTACCAGCTTGATGCTGTGTTTCATCTTTTCCGGAGGAAGGAGTTTGGTCTGGCCAATCACAGCTGTAAAGTCATAGGCTACACATAACTGCTCGTGATCAACGATCAATGCTCTAATGGATCACAGTTCAATGTTGCATGATTATCATTTTTAAATGCTAAAGGGCCCGGCTGTGCAGCATATGTTCATCCAGAAAGATTACTCATTACAAATCTGGAGGTTCCTAAAAACAATGGAAGGGTTTAGCTTGGTTGGTTTTGAATAGTTAGTGAATGTCCCTGTACTTACTGTAAGTCGCTCTGGATAAGAGCGTCTGCTAAATGTAATGTCTAATGTCTAATGACTCACGGTCCACAGTGCTGCTTGATGCAGCAGCTGCAGCAGCCATGCCTCTGTTTTGGATCTGATACACAGGCTGTGTTGGCCGCTGTCCCTCCCTCTCAAGCTTGGAGGGCCCCGAGCTGGAGGCTAGCGGGGTCCCCTCAGGAGAGGTACCCGGCTTCGCTCCGTCGTCTCTGGCCTTGAAGAGCACGATGGGTTTCTCCATGGCTGGCACGCCACTGATAGGGACACTCTGAGTTGGTTTAGACTGGGGGTGGGGGGGAGTCGGAGAATATTCTGATCATAAGGCAGGCCTAATTATTACCAATGTATATCAATCTGACTATGGACAACTCCATATGTAGAGATTGAGAGCCATATGTATTAGCACGGTGACTGGGCTGTCCTGAATGACTGGCATACCCTTTCTCCAGGAGGTTTTGCCAGAATTATGGGGGTCTTCTGCAGGTGTGGTCCTGGAGCCTCCTCGCTACCGTCCTTCAGTAATTAACAGATAATACTGTTGCCTTTAGTAAACAATATGAGTGTACCGCAAAGCATAATTTTAAAAGATCCGTCAGCCCTACCCTGCGTTCTCTTGGGATATATTCTCTGTCGCGACTGGGTCCGGATAGGTTTTGTCCTGGGGGTCCATCCCTGTCACGACGTCGCCTTCTTCTCCTTCCTTGTCCATACATACCAGGTTGACTGTGACCAGACTCTGACATCTTGACCCAGACCTCAAATGAAAGAAAATATCACATGTAGTTGACGTTGGTTGGTAGTGACTGTTAGGAATTTCGTTTTACAACACACATATAGTGTCTCCAAACGAACGTGTTCACCGGATACAAAGCTTGCAAACGCTTGAAAGCTAGAACGCCATTCAACTAGATGACTGTCTAGGATACTTACTTTAATTTATGCCAAGATAGATTAATACAAAAAAATGAGTTTAATTTGAGTTAACTCTGAAAAATATGCGTTTCTGTAGCTAGGTAGCACATAAGTACAAACAAACTTTGGTGTCGCTCAAATAAACTCGTGCGGGAACAAAGCGAGGGACATAAGTTCCGGGCTAAAATATTACAGCAGATATTGTCGTTAGCTATCCAGTAGTTGAACTAAAATATAACAGAAGATAGTTTGAACTAGTCAAATTCCTCCCTTCTTTTTTAAGTGTTCTATTCCCATTTTTAGGTATCATTGTATCAGTGTATGTCCACCACTCTAAAATAAATAGATTGAGGTTTAATTACATCCCAAAACTTTAACCGATATTTGAAATGTAAGTGTGAGTCTGAAGAATCTTCCATTCATTCAACTGAATGAATGGAAGACGCGCTTTTAAATCAATACATTGATTTAACAATGGAATAACCACAAGTAGCATACTTAAATTATCATGGGTTGTGTATAATGATGTCCTTAATAAATGTCCTGAAGCCCAATTTTAAGTAATATTTACACAATTACTTATATCAGAAAAGCTATTAAACAAGCTTATTACATGGAAGAAAAAGGAAGGAACTTTGGGAATTGTAGTATGATTGTAGTAGCAGAAACCTGTGACAGACTTAACAAAAATGGCCTCTGTTGCATTCTGGGATCTTTAGGCTTAAGCCTTCCCACCAGTGACGCATGTTTCCTGTCATAACAGGATATTGAGGGAAATAATGGAAGCAATTGCAAGTAAACGGTTTTGAAAAGAACACATTTTTAATATAAAGAAGTTAGATAGCTACGAATATTGGCTCTAACAGTTCCGTCTAGAGTAAACCAATTTACGTGCGCACTTGAGGTATTTGACTTCAGAATTTACGTTTCGCGTGTTACCTGTTCCATCATCCTCAACACAACACTGTGTGAGCGTGTTTGGGTGGCGAGTCAAGTTACGCTGTAGTATTAATCATTACAAACGATGTTACCCTGTTATTCAGCAAGTGAGCATTCACTTCTAATTATATTAATTTGGGGGGCTTTTGACCATTGGAGTTGCATGTAGAATGTAAACGAACGTTCAAATTTAGAAACATGTAACATTTTTGCGTTAAGCTACACTAGTTACTTAACTTTCTCATGGAGACGTCTGCTGAAGACGGAATGCTGAAGACAGTCGGGGCAGACATGGAGCACGAAAATATTGTCAGTTTGAGCCTGCATGAGAAGTGCGCAGCGGTGAGTTAGCTAAGTTTACAGTTAAACGTGGTCCCAATACTATGGGGTAGTGACACAGCCTAGCCTATTGCGTGATCATAGTATTATAACGCCTCTTGGCACTTATTTTTGGTTTTTTTCACAATGTATGATTCATGTTTGACTACTTGCAATGTTGGGGATATCTCGTTGTTATGATCAGTGACCTATGCACTTTTGTAAAGCTCTCTCTTGGAAGTCGCTTTGGATAAAAGCGTCTGCTAAATGAATAAATGTAAATGTAAACGCCTCCATTGGTCCATATATGTATTTACGGCGTGCTAATGCGTGTACTCCACTGAAATAACACCAGTTCTGCCACTGAGTTTGCATGCCATTATTTAGTAAAATTATTTTCTAAAGTATAACTGTGTATAATGCATCCACGTTAACATTCTCAACTATTAATGGGTTATCTAATATAATTGTCATGTGATTTGCAGGTCAATTCCATCGATTCTTTGTCCGACCTTACCTACTTGACCGATGATTCCAGTGATGAGGACTGGGGCGTTCCAGGAGTCAAGGCCTCAGATCTCTGTGTGTCACCGTCCCCCCTCCAGTGCTTGGAGTGCAACATGAGATTCATCTCCAGCAAGAGGCTAATCGAACACTCCAAGTTGCATGACGGCGAGGCCACCTGTAACATCTGCCAGGTGATCTTCAGTCGAGCAATTTCACTGTCCATCCATCTGCAGAGTGCACACTATCCCTCTCTCCTCAGTTGCCAGACCTGCAAATTGACTTTTAGCAACTTGTGGCAGTTGAACAAACACATAGGAATACACAGGGCCACAAGGATATACCCCCAAAACCCAGACGACAACTTGAAAAATGGTTTTGATAGACTTGGAGAGGCCTTGCTGAATAAGCCTGACATTGTTGACGTTGTAAAAGATCATACATACAGTCGTTTGCTTATTACTGAGGACATTAGTGATGACATGATGAAGGACCACTCGTACAACCGCAAGTATCCAAGCAACGGCCAACCTGATGGAGCTGCTTCGAACACTGCAGTGAATGGCAAGCTCAAATGGGTGAGGGAAGAGTCGGATATTACAGACTGGGATGAAGAGCGTAAAGTAAAGAATCAAAGCACAGGGGAGACGGACAGTTGCATAACTAAGGTCACAGGGAAGCCCAGTCTGACCTCGAGCACAGGAGACAGCAGCTTGACTTCTGGCACATGTGACGGCAGCTTGACTTCGAGCACAGAAGACAGTATTTTGAATTGCAGCACTTCAAGTACTGGTAAGACAGAAACCAGTGTGACCACGGAAACCACGTCTGAGACTGAGAGCTGTCTATTGAAGAGCCCAAGTGAAAGAGAGAGGGGTAGACGCAGAACATTTTGCCGAGTTTCAGACATCGTTGGGGAAGGCGAAGAGGAGGAGGTTCAGGATGATGACAACCTAGAGGAACAAAACGAAGATGAAGATTCATCAGATTCAGACTTCAAACCAGATGACATTTCAAATTCTGACTCTGAGTCCAGCAGTGGTAGTACTTTTGGCAGGTCTTCCTTCTCCTCGACATGCACACAAAGCAAGAGGAACCAGTCCACCCCGGACAAACCTTTTGGCATTACTGATGCTAGGTTAAACCAATGTGTCCACTGTAAGGGAGGCCCATTCATGGATATGGAATGTCATTTGGAGAGATGCATAGCCTATTTCCCTACCCAGGAAGCCTTGATGCAGCATTCTGTTCAGTCACACCAAAAACATATTCCACTCAGTGAGGACTGTGGCAAGGTTTTGCCTACAAATGGCACCATAAGTGAACACTGCTGCCTTCAAAATGAATTTAGACAAACCCTGGTCCCAGCCCCAGGCATTCCTCCGGTATTGCCCCCTGCCCCAGCAAAGACCCCTCCCCAGCCTCATTTATTGACCCTTGTCCAGAAGCCAGCCCTCACCCCTGCCTCAGGCCTGCCCCTAGTCCAGAAGCCAGCCCTCACCCCTGCCCCAGCCCTGCCCCTAGTCCAGAAGCCAGCCCTCACCCCTGCCCCAGCCCTGCCCCTAGTCCAGAAGCCAGCCCTCACCCCTGCCCCAGCCCTGCCCCTAGTCCAGAAGCCAGCCCTCACCCCTGCCTCAGGCCTGCCCCTTGTCCAGAAGCCAGCCCTCACCCCTGCCCCAGCCCTGCCCCTAGTCCAGAAGCCAGCCCTCACCCCTGCCCCAGCCCTGCCCCTAGTCCAGAAGCCAGCCCCGCCCCTAGTCACAGCCCTGATTCCAGTCCCAGCCCAGAACGTCAATAACGTAGGTACTCCTTTACAGTCCACTAAATGTGCCTACTGTGGTAACGGCCCGTTTTTCAGTATGGAACATCACATGCAGAACTGTGAAAAGCGGATATCCTTCCAATGTTTCTTGTGCAAAGCTCTCTTTTCTACAAACACTTCCATTGTGGAGCACTTGGTCAAAACTCACAATGCCAAGGTGGTTTCTGCAGGACGCTCCTCTGACACCCTGCAGAACCCTGGCAACCAGGCCTCCACGTCGGTCTGTAAGAGCGCTGCGGCTGTTCAGACCTCCATTTCCTCTTCCCAGCCCTCCACCAAGCCAGAACCCGTTTCAGCGATGGTCTCTGCGGTCCACAGCCACCCCAGTGGAGGGCAGATGACCATGGGCAAGAAGGTTCTCCAAGGTGGTCAAGCGAAGCCGCAGCCCACCACCACTCAGGTGGCTACACCAACCAAACTCTCCTCCACCCAGGTGACACCTCCCACCCAAACAGACACGACGAGCGCGCCCGTGCTGCACACTGTGGGTAACCTCATCCAAGGCATCCTCCAGGTACGTCCTTTTGTCCGAAGCAACACCCAGGCCCCAGCCTCTGCCACACCACCCCCTCCCTCCCCAGACCCAGCGGGCAAGACAAGGAAACAATACAGCTTATTAGCTCCAGCCACGGCCAAGCCGTCCGCCCCCAGCCCCGCCCCCAGCCCCGCCCCTCTGAAGATCTTAACCGTGTTCAAGAACGAGAGCAGGGAGCTGGCTCTGTTGAAACGTCTGAAGATGAGCTGGCGCTCGAAGAGCGTCCACCGCTGCCGGCAGTGCGGCGTGGTCTCGCGGCAGCCCTCGCTGATGGTGCGTCACCGCTACCTTCACCGGGGCCCGCGGCCTCACCGGTGCCACTGCGGCCGAGCCTTCCACTGCCAGCTCTACCTCCTCCGGCACTGCGTCCAGCACGCCGAGGCCACCAGCTACATCTGTGTCACGTGCGGAGAGACGTTCGTCGGAGCGCTGGTCTTCGCCCGCCACAGAGCGGGTACCTTGAGGAAAGCCAGGGTTGTGGGCGGGCGCAAACGCTGGAGGCCAAAGAAGAAGTGTCACGTGCCTTTCTCTTGTCACTGTGGAAAGACGTTCAAAAGGCCGTCGTCTTATCTCTGGCACCAACTCCGAAATCGACCCAAGGCTAAACTCGCCTGAGTAGTTTGATATTGTGAGAGAGTGTGAGTGTGTGTGTGAGAGAGTGTTTGTGTATGCGTGTGTGTATGATTGAAAGGTTGTGGGAAAGATTGATGGTCCCATGTACTGTCTCTAAAAGGAAAGGGTTACCCTGTACCTCAGACCAAAATGACAATTAAAATGATATATTTTGTGTTAAATGGATCCATGTCTTTGCACCTTCTATTACTTGCTTTGCCATTATCATTGAAATGATTAGTAACGGCATATGTTATGTGTTGTGTTTGAGACATGTGAATTGTAGTAGCAACATTTTTTTCACAAATCTTCAATCACCAATAACTTGAAATAAGTAAGCTCTGAAGAGTTTATTAAACAATACAATTCGTGGGATGTATTTTGTGCAAATGTGCTGTAAACGTCAATCTGAAATTCAATTTTTGAATCTGATTTCACAATGTGACCTGTATCACTTAATTGACCAACTACAGATATTTTCTAAAACTCCAGTTGAAATTCTACAAGTAAGGAACAGAAATCCAGTTTTAATGCAACTTTGGACATTTTCCTTTCACACGGTGCTCAGTTAAGGAATACTAACAGAGATGCAGAACAACCAATGTGTCTGCTTAAAAGGGAATTGTGTGGGACCAATGAGAAGTGTACGTAGTGCAATTCCTATAACACAAGTTAAAATTGCTTTTCATTTAGGAGTATGGTGACTCAGCTAAAATTACCTTTTTACTTTATAAAAATTAACATCCAAAATCTGAACTTGGAGACAAGCAGTATACCTCAAATCTTAAACAGACACCTACATTGGATTGCAGGAGAACTTTAATCTACATGGCAATGGAACTCATAACACCTCAATGACGTGACCAGACTTTACAAGTGATTCCATTTAATGTCCAGGAGGGGGTGCTGTCTTCTCTATAACAGAGTCGAAGGCGACTCACTGCATTCCTAGCGAATTAAGAGTCACAATGCAGAAAACTATTATTGTCTAGAATCCTAGATAACAAAATATTGGATTTGAGGCAAAAGCCAGACACTGATAAAAACACTATAAAAACATGTCCAAGAGACCTTCATATGCAGCGGTAGACTGACGGCCATTATCTGAAGACCACTTATCGAGGACAACCTAATAACCCACAGAGGAATTAAAATGAGTAAAAGTGCTCATATAAAGGACGTGTGTGAATTCAACATGGATTGAAAGAAGCAGTTCTTCACTCCTAAACCCACGGTAGGCCTATACGAGTCTGCGTTACACGTCCTTTTGGCAGTTAGCGGTTAGCAGTTAGCGGTTAACAACCGTTGAGCGTGAAAGGCACTTTGGGAGAAGGTGCCTGACAATACTACGAGGACATCAAACCTCACTTTGTAATGCCTCTGGTTCCACAGGAATAAGGCATGGAGGAAGAGGGGGGGTTCTCAGAGCCAGAAGAGAAGCAGCATCTCCAAGTCTCTTCCACAGACCACAGGGGGAATGGTGGTCCTCTACTGAGATTGTTATAGACTGTTATTAAGGCAGTGCTTTGTCCATATGAATCACTGTAACTGATACAAACACCTCCACTGTAATGAAAGCCAGTCTTCTCTAGTCTTGATACAAGTCAGTGTGCAGTCCATTCAACACTGGGTCAGACTGTCTCATGGTTGTGGCAGTCGTCCAAAGGGTACAGCAGCGGCCAAATGTTAAGTGCAGCTTAGGGAGATGAGGCCTCCCCTCCAAGTCCCATGGAAATGACAGACTACGACCGTAATATAATCATATCATCTCCAGTCTTAAGGAAACCAGACAGCCACATGTCACCTGAAGAAGAGAGGAAAGACAAGGGGACGGGAACGTAACGTTAGAGAACCGCTGGTGGCTGAGGGAATAGTGTACGGTGACCTTAGATGACATGCAGTTCTTCGTTGTAGCGGCACATCCAGACAACTGTTTCTGCCATTTACGTTGATGCATTGAACAGATGCTTTTAGCTACATATATATAGTGTATACACACATAGTAAGTAGCAGATAATTTAGGACTAAGAGAGTAAAGGTCTAACAGTAGTACTTTAAAAAAAAATGTTTTACAAGTCATGGTTCATGGTGCATGCATCAATATACTTATTTCAACTACACTATTGCATTAATTTAGCAGGGGGGGGGCCTTGAATTTATGACCCATTGATCTTTTGCTCTACCGTTCTTATGCTATCCCTAACCCCTATTGTTACTTCAGGGTCATTTATTTTGTGTCAGCTGTTCTCTGGGTGGTGCAATGCTTGTGTTACCTGTTCTGTGGGTGGTGCAAGGCTTGTGTTACCTGTTCTGTGGGTGGTGCAAGGCTTGTGTTACCTGTTCTGTGGGTGGTGCAAGGCTTGTGTTACCTGTTCTGTGGGTGGTGCAAGGCTTGTGTTACCTGTTCTGTGGGTGGTGCAAGGCTTGTGTTACCTGTTCTGTGGGTGGTGCAAGGCTTGTGTTACCTGTTCTGTGGGTGGTGCAAGGCTTGTGTTACCTGTTCTGTGGGTGGTGCAAGACTTGTGCCAGAAGCTCCGAGGTCTGCTGGAAGCAGCGTGTGAGTTGGTCCAGCTTCTGTTCCATGGAGATGATTCGCTGCTCCAGCTCGAGGTACGAGTTGTTCCAGTTAGCACTGAGGTCGCACATGATCATCTGCATCTGTCGACAGTCACATGATGTTAATACTGTTAACATACAGTTGATATTTATCAACCTACTATGCAGAACCCACAACAACCCTGGCATGGCATCAACGATCATTGCTAACCTCTATGTGGTTTAAATGTGTGTGCTCTGTCGCTAAGACTACTAAGCAAGTATACACAGATGTCTTTTGTCGGAACAAATACATAATGTATGCACTGTACAGATGTACACAATCAAATGTTAGCCCTCTACTTAAGGCACCGAGGTCAGGTACTATGAAATGAGATCCAACCAAACCTATGGGGCTATTATTGTAGCAAAACTATTCACAAATGCACAGCACACCGCCAAGTGAGAGGCCAGACTTTGTGACTACATATTTGGACATTGATTTACACATACACAAATCTCAATACATATTTGTGGATCTTGCTGTACATTTGTGGATCTTGCTGTGCATTTGTGGATCGTGCTGTGCATTTGTGAATAGTTTTGCTACAATAATAGCCCCATACAAACCGCTGTCCTGCACCTCACATTGTCTTTTTTTATGTGTCAATTACAGACGTTCTAAGTGTTGTCATGATCCTTGTCATGTGTCAGTGGCACCTTGTCATGACGCGCTATAAGGTCTGTGTAAGTCGTGAGTGGGTTCATTGAGTTCATATGGTGTTACTAACCTGCTTTGTGACAGCCACTGAAATAAAGCAATAAAGGTGGACCTGAGATGTGGCTGTAGTTACCTTGGGGAGGTCAACCATCTCACTGGCGTAGTCTCTCAATTTTCTCTGCTTGAGACGCAAATGCCGAAATCTATATTACAGGAGGAAAAAAGATTAAAGGCAGGTTATGTCAATAACATGATTTCTACTGTGTATCAGAGTACTGTGTATAATCCTCCGAGAATGACAGGGTACGAGGCATCTTAATTGACACCATGCAGGGAAGCAAGCATGAAATGATTGTGTAGAATAAATCACCCTTACAATAACACCTCCTTTATGATAATGGCCAAGGAACACACAAGTTTTCCACCAGCAGAAAAATGATGGTTATTGCTGACATGATGGACTACATACAGTAGCTTTAGTTTACCTCTTGGCTTGTCAAGAATTCAACATACAAGAGCCATACTGTGTATTTTGAATGAGTAGTTTCAAGAAATATCCACTGCTGTAAAGTTCTTGACATTTATGGTTGGAAAAAGCCCTAAATTTAGATTATAACTTGGGATGAAACCATAACTGCCCCAAGAAAGAAAAAAACTAAAACCAATATTGCCAGGAACTTCCATTAAGAAGCTATGGGCACTGAGGTATACAGTCTTTAGGGCCTAACACGGGTGCCAGAAAACTCCAAACTGATGCATAAAAGATGAAGTAAAAGTAAAAAATAGTCTCCGAGCAGTTTCACTCTTCAGAGGATTCTGGAAGTGCTTTGTAATGCTGACTTTCCACAGTGTATTTATAGTAAGTCTGCTAACTGTAACACAGGAAGCTAATTCCCTCCACCCTTACAAGTGTTATGTTTCTTAAAAAACAAAACAAAAGGGATTTAAGAGGGGTTCTAAAGCCCCATACTGCACCCTCCAGGTGTCCACTGATGTTACCCATGGTTACTTATAAGGTGACTTATAAGGTGACTGGCACTGTGTTTGTTGATTTGTTTCGTTTTCACCAATATATATATATTTATTCTAAGACACAAACCATAGGTGCTGTGACCAGTAGCGGTCCTAGCACATTTGGCGCCCTAGGCAAGATTTATCACCAGCAGCCCCCACCCGGGGCGCAAATCGGGGCGCCGCACCCCCAACCACAACACGGACATATGCCCGAGGCGGCTGCCTATGTCGCTGATAGGAAGGACCGGCACTGGCTGTGACGGTAACTAGTATCCGGGCGCTCAGTCAGACACTTCTGACTGATGACTCTAATCATCAACTAACATCTTTGACAATCAACATTATAGTTCACCATGTTGATACGGACTGACAGACTCATAGAACCAGTTCTGAATGTTAACGTCACACCCACCCACACACACCTGCTCACAAACACACACACACCCCCTTACACACACACACCCCCTCACACACACACACACCCCCTCACACACACACACACACCCTCACACACACACACACCCCCTCACACACACACACACACCCCCTCACACACACACACACACACCCTCACACACACACACACACCCTCACACACACACACACCCCCTCACACACACACACACCCCCTCACACACACACACACCCCCTCACACACACACACACACCCTCACACACACACACACCCCCTCACACACACACACACACCACCCTCACACACACAGCGTCTACAGGGTAGCGGTGATGACTCACGCTCGGATGGCCTCCAGCAGACATCTCTGGTGTCTCCGGTGTTCTCCGGTGCTGCCCTTGGCCAGGTCCGTGCGATGCAGCAGCCAGCACTCCCTCAGCACGTTGGCCGCAGCGTGGCGTATCTGGGACAGAAGTGCCAGTTAAAACACCATCTATCAAGCTCCCTGACGCCAGCTTCCAGACCTGGTCACCAGCAGAGACGCCCTACTGGATCACATCCGCCCTCTCCGCCCTCTCCTCCTCTTCTTCCTCAGCGTGTACTATTCCACTAAAGGCAGAGGTGTATAAAGTGTGCATTAGGTAAATAATACGTGCCTACCATAGTTCTATAGGGTTTCCGTATTTATCGTAAATGT
Source organism: Mallotus villosus (assembly GCA_903064625.1). NCBI lineage: Eukaryota > Metazoa > Chordata > Actinopteri > Osmeriformes > Salangidae > Mallotus > Mallotus villosus. The sequence goes on from CAEFZP010003077.1 coordinate 31,832, forward strand.
GAGATGAATGATATTGATCAAAACCACTATGTTGTAAAACAGGAAGATGGTGAAGAACCACATTACTTTTACTTCAGCTGATCACATAAGAGTGATATTGATGAGCTTCCTGTTCCGAACCTTAACGAATAAACTCAACAATTTTAGATTATACAGAGCAGGGTCAGAGAGTGGGTTTGCCTACTAGAGTTTACTGCATGGAGTCTAAAAACAGAAGCGGATGGCTGCGTAATCATCACACTGGGAATAACATTCGAGGATGAGAATAGTCATCAGTGGCCCATATGTGACTTACGGACATTCCATTTTGGATTTTTTACATTTTACATCCCATTTCTCTTTTCTCTTTGATTCTATTAATGTCTGTTGGTCTTCCTGTCCAGCACACCGTTGCTGGCTGGCTCCCTGGCCGTGATGATGTCACCACGGCCTGTTTTGAGGGGGTTATTATTAGGGTCTGTCAGGGGTTGCATCCAGATGTCTTCCCCTCTTTCCGTCAGTGTAAATCTGAACAGCGACAGACGACGAGCGCACGCACACACGCTACAAAACAACCACAAGCAGAGGTAAGGATGCACCCATCCACAGGATGCGTCCGCAAGCAGAGAGGAAGTGGTTGTATCCTTTGCCAGTCCGACCTCCAGCCTCACCGTGACAACAGTGCGAGGGGCTGTGATGGCGCAACACGCTGTAGCTTGTACGCCAAACACATCGCCACTGTGCTTGTATGTGACTGCATTTTGAAATGCAGTATTACAGCGTAGTCACATCCCACTGTTTTTCTTTCTTATTAACCATAACAGAGATTTGTTGTTCAAGTGTGTAACCATACCTCCAAACACACACACACACACACACAAGCACACACGGACAGGACATAAACACGCACAGGACACACACGTTAGCACTTCCAGTTTCCTGTCGGTCCAAACGCCGTCCTGGACTGACACAAGTCTTTTTCCTGACAGGGACACGATTGTTTCCTCCTTTTGACGCCTTGTGGAGGCTATTAAGAGAAAGGCAAGCCCTGTCTCTCTGACTTTTTCCCACACTATTCTGCCCTCCTCTGTGCCCTATTTAGGGAAAAGATAATATTATATAAAGACTCAAAAACCATAACACGCGTGCAACATGGAAAATATCACTACTTCCACCCAGAAGGCCTCATCCGTTGTGTAAAAATATGACATTTTTCTTGTGAAACCGCGAAAACTTTTGATGGTTGGAGTCGATAGTTGTTTCTTACGATAGTTAATACTGAACAATACTGGCAAAGAGAATGATATAGGATCTGCTTTTGGGATCACATTTGTTTGTTTTTTACGGAAATAGTGTACAAGGAATCTTATTTTTTCCCTTTACCCATTCCAAAGGCAGCAGGAATCTAACCTGTGGATAAAGGATGCTACGACAATGCTGATATTTATTTTCTTAACTTCAGATTGTTGATTCAAATCATTTCATACAAGCCTGGCGGTTTGAAACGGGTGAACTGAAGTCCTCACCCGTTTGGAGATCTGAATGTCCATCATGAAGAAGTGCACATGCTTCTCTCCTTTGTTTAGAGCCAGCTTCTTGGTCATGACGGCCACAAGCATGGCGGTGCAGGCCACTCCCTGAAAACAAACACACACACAGCCGTAGCCAAGGTTACCACATTGTCCTTGGGTCTTCCCCGGAGGGGGAGATTGTGGGGGGGAGGGGGGGACGGGGAGGGGGGGTCACAACAGTACTGTGTAAACATACAAGATGGATATCCTACTTGCTCAAGAACTTTCATTTTAACAGGTCACGGTGTGGGTGAATTGTGGTCGGGCAATGAGAATGATGTGAGTCTTATGTACTGTGCTATACCCCAAGGTTATGTTTTGAGAGTGAAATGGTTAAATGCAAGCCACAGTGGAACTGCTTGAATAAAGTGGGTTTCCTCTGAGAATAACTTTGAGCTATTACTGGACAGGGAACTACAGCATGCTGACTGAAAGATTCAGGCGAGCCACCGAGTGAATCAGGGAAACTCACACACACTCATGGGCAACATTCAGACATGGGAACAGTTCAAATAGATGTGAGAGACTTGAGATGACAGTTCTTTTAGATGAATGGTTTTCAAAACAGATGCCTCTACTTTACCTTTCATTTCCTTTTTGGGGATTGCATCAGTCAAATAGAAAAAAGAAGTGAGTGTGAGTCTTATCACGGTCTAGTAAACAAGAACACGTTCTTTAGGAACACAGCCTCATGTTTACATCAAGAATACAAGCAACTCATCAGAACACATCGCATGATGTCGATGAATTCCTGGAACAGGATTCCGTGTGGATCTGCCCCCGTTCAATCTGGAAACAGGCACAACATCCTTCCCAGTGTCCGTCCACACCCACAGACGTGAGCCTCACCTCCCCAATCCAGCTGGAGGGGGAGTGAAAATGTGAGCAGGTTGGAGCGACAGGTCGTCACGGACGGGCTCCTGCCCACGCTACAGGTGTGAGCACCGCTTCCCCCATTGGCTCAGCGAGCTGCCCTGTTGGGAGTAGGAAACTCTTTTTTCCATGTCACGGGCACAGGTTGGCACTCCCTCCTGTTCCAGTGGTGCCAAGGGCTATAAACCACCTAAAAATGGAAATGGTGGAAAGTTTTCCCTTAAAAAAAAAGGGGAGAGCTTATAAAAATAAGGGGCGCGAGGGAGCGAGAGGAGTGAAGGATTATTTTCCACTGTGTCAGGGAGGTGTCTCGGCATGGCTTCGCCGCTCCGGTGACTCGCAGCCGCTCTTATCTGCTCGGATCGGAAACCGACCGACTGGAGGTGAGGCGGGGAGCCAAGTCCTCCCGGTCCGGCACGTTGCCCGTGGCAACGCTCGACCGCCGCACTCTGACTCGCTCTTCCTCTCGGCCGGACTCTTCTTCCTATCGCTCCTCCTCTCTGCGTTTACTGTAGTTCACTTTTCCTTCTCCGTGTCTCACTCCATCTGACTCTTGACCTTCCCCCGAACACACACCTCGCTATCACCCTTCCTCCAGACGCTAGTCGGAGATTTATTTCACTTTGACCTTTCACGTCAACAGTATTGATTTTCATATAAGCTCAAGCACTTGGGGAAAAAACTTGAAAAGACACAATTTTGCTTTGGTTCTGGTTTCTTTCCACAATGGGCGTACAAAGTTGCTGTTAGTCTTGTAACACAACAAGGCGCTACGCACCTACAGACTGCACTTGGCCTAGGGCAAGCAAGCGTACCAATCAGCACTTTTCATATCCCCAGGAACTCTCCTTCCTGGGCCAGTAACATTACAAGCAGTGGCCAGACGCAACCCTCCACATCTCCACCTGGGTTAAGTGGAAGGAAGCCATGGATTATGAAGAGGAAACCCCAGCCCTCTGCTCCACCTACAACTTGTGTTCACAGTGTGCCTTTGTATGAGAGACTCACAGTAGGCTCCAGCGACCCTAATGTAAATAAACTACTTAAATAACATGTGAAATACTCCTGGCAAGGACTACACTGAGTATCTAGCCCTATTTTGGGGGGGCTGGAGCTGGAGCTGGAGCCCCCCACACATTTCACATTTTAAATCTAAATTTGTCAATTTCTCCTAAAACCCACTAGCGGACACTTTTTAAAAGGATATTTTCAAAAAATTCTTCTGGGGGAACATGCCCCCAGACCCCCCCTAATTTTGCAGGGTCACAGGAAAAATAATAGGTTTTATCTAGGGGCTTAGCCCCCCCAAAAGTGGAAACCTAGATTCATTCCTGGGGAGAAGTAGTGCCTGGTGGAGGAGGGGCCCCTCAAAGAGACTCTTAACTCCTCAACTGTTATCGATCACACCAACACAACTGAGAGAAATAGTCTCTTAAAAACCGCACACCATAGCTCGGCAAGGTAGAGCTAAATTGAGTGGAAGTCAGAATGAAATAGAATCCTTGACTCTCCACTGCATTCTTCTAGACAACAGCCCTTCTAAACCAGGCATTGACAAACACTGAGAACATGGAAAGACATACAGACAGAGACTAAGTCAAGAGATATAGATTAGAGTTGTGACAGGCAAACAATGAGGCTGGCAGAGTCGCTACCGTGCTCCCTCAGTGCACTTAGTCATCAGAGCCGGACTGTTCCAGAATCAGATTTGTTATTTGGGTAGGGTGTTACACTCGGTGCCGTCATCCTGGGTATATGTTTTCTGATAAGAGCAGGCACTTCAAACGTGACGAACCCTTCCGCAACAAGCATCTGAGGGGCTCTGAATCGAGCTTCCTTCTATTCTTCTGCACTTACAGACACATTTAACAAAACATGTACAGTACTGTTAGTCATCTTACGTACTGTAACATGCTGTCGTGTACGGAGACTGAATTTGTTTATCTTGGTTGGCCATGATAATCTATCAAGCATTTCATTTCTATTATCTACATTTATTTTGGATTTCTTGAGATTCTGAGACTGTTACCTGAACACTCAATATGCAGGCTGGCATCATGAACTAACCCTCTGCATGCGAAAAACAAGTCTACATTTAAATCTCATGCATCAAAACAAACAGGTATCTCCCCCATTCTAGTTACCATGACTCCGGTGAACAGACACACCACTTTGCCGCAGCTGGTGTTGGGAGCCACGTCGCCGTAGCCGACGGTGAGGAAGGTGATGGCGATGAGCCACAGTGCCGTGTCGATGCGGCCCGTCCCCGCCTGCGTCTGCCTACAGGGGGCCACAGAGAGCTGGGCATTAGCCAATGGGTTACGAGATCTCACACAGCTTCCTGTAAACATCAGTCAGGGCTGAGCATTAGCCAATGGGTTAGGAGATCTCAGACAGCTTCCTGTAAACATCAGTCAGGGCTGAGCATTAGCCAATGGGTTAGGAGATCTCACACAGCTTCCTGTAAACATCAGTCAGAGCTGAGCATTAGCCAATGGGTTAGGAGATCTCACACAGCTTCCTGTAAACATCAGTCAGGGCTGAGCATTAGCCAATGGGTTAGGAGATCTCACACAGCTTCCTGTATACATAAGTCAGGGCTAAGCATTAGCCAATGGGTTAGGAGATCTCACACAGCTTCCTGTATACATAAGTCAGGGCTGAGCATTAGCCAATGGGTTAGGAGATCTCACACAGCTTCCTGTAAACATCAGTCAGGGCTGAGCACTAGCCAATTGGTTAGGAGATCTCACACAGCTTCCTGTAAACATCAGTCAGGGCTGAGCATTAGCCAATGGGTTGGGAGATCTCACACAGCTTCCTGTAAACATCAGTCAGGTATGTTATGGCATAATATCGCATTATATCAAGGTCAGGGTCTCCGACCAGTGAGTCAAACAAAGACTTGAGATGAAGCGTAACAACCAACACACGTTCTGCTCTGAAATCTAATTTAGAACGGCAGAATTATTGTTGCAACATTAGAACGTTGATGTTTATCAGCTGTCAGTCATCAGTCTTGCAATCTTCCCATCAAGCTTGCGAGCCAGCTCTACTAATCAACGTGCAGCGGACTAATGTACATGCAATTGGGAAGGCTTTCCATCTATTGTTGGTTCAGTGTAAACAAATGAGCTCACACTGACCACACAGAGTGCAGAGTGCTGATGGTGGGTTGGCTCACAATGAAGAGCAATTTGTTAGAGTAACTGAGCAGAAAACTACTATCATCGAATCAGTTATTATTAGGCGTCCTCTCCAAATAGGAAACTCAAATTGACCATCAAGATCGAAAGCAGAGTGTATATTTCAAAGCCAGTCTGTTTTCAATAAATGTTTGTGTGTGTGTGTGGGTGGAGGGCGAGGGACCTATCCCGTACATGTGTGTGTGCATGGTGTGTGTGTCTCTCTGCTTGTAGTTTTTAGTCAGTTTTTAGTCTGTCAGCCTTTCAGCCCACACTGCCAAGTTTCACTTCACCCTTCGATGTACAGAAGGCAACTCTGTCCCAATACTCAAGTAGGCCTGCAGATGTACTGTAAGACTGAACCTGTGGCTGTGGCTGTCATGTGAACCGGTGATCTGTCTGTGTGGCAGCCTCACAACCGACCTCTCGCACAGCGTGAGCATCCAGGAAGCGATGAGCCAGAAGAGGAGGATGAACACCAGCAGCGTGCGCCCGGGGTACTTGTTCATCAGCACCTTGAGCACGAAGCGGAAGGTGAAGTTGATGTTGTTGAGGGAGCCGATGCTCCTGTAGGAGGCGCTCAGGAGCACTTTGCTGTGCAGCAGGATGGCCCTGTGCACCAGGTAGAGACGCAGGAACATCAGCGCCGACAGCAACAGCTCCGTGTTCAACAGCGCCTCCCCGTGGCGGGAGGACACACACAGAGACGCGGAGGAGGCGGAGGAAGAGTTGGCCTCGAGCTCGTCTCCGTCCTGGGTCAAGGGGACGGCCAGCTCCCAGTAGGTGCCCACCGGATGGATGGCACAGACGAGGAGCTCCAAGGAGACGCCAAACACTCTGTGGGTCGTCATGGCTATCCGCCAGTCCACTTGGTTGTGATCGATGATGAAAAGCTGTAGAAAAGGGGGGTTGGGGGGGGGGTTGGATAGAGAGAAACAGAGAGAGAGAGAAAGAGGTGAAAGAGAGAGAGAGAGAAGAGGGGGGCAATAAATAAGATTTAAATTCAGTACTTAGTGCAATGACTAAGTAAAGGTGGGACTGGGGGGAACTAAAACATGATTAATTTCGAGATGAGGGCCAAACCAAACACAGTTCCTCCCAAGCAGATACAAAGACTAAAGTCAAGAATGTAAGGGTTATAGTGGTCGAGCACCTCTATAAATCTCCAGTCCATTCTCTGGTGCTACACTGAGATGACAAAAGTGTACATTTATCCTATAGAAAACAGCAGTGAATCACTGTTGGATAAAACGCACACAGACAATACTCTTTGTATTCCTTACACTCCTGCTTAAGCTGTTCTCACAGTGTCAGAACAGACTGTTCTTTGTTTGGTTGCTATATCAGTATACAAAATGCAGAGCAAACACTGGTTTGACTGCGAATTTGGGCGGACAACACAGTATATCAACACCCAGCATCACACACTCACATACACAAAGCTACAAGGCTGTGGGGTCGCTTTGTTCAAGGCTCGGAAACTGACGTTTTGAAACTGAGGCTAGGTTCAACTGGCCCTCATGTGAATCTGTCCTGTGCTTGTCCTGTTCCACAGTGACAGTGAGTATTTACTTATTTAACTGCCTGAACAGAATGCAAAGATCTTCTAACTATTGGAGGCAAATGAGTAGCTGTACTGATCGTGACTGAAAAGAAGGCCTTCATGCATGCGAGTGTTCAAGCAAAGCAGGCATCTACTGACCAGTGAACCCTGTATATGTGGATTGCGACATATAAACCATGGTAATCTAGTCAAGACAAGAATACAAGTGGCAAAATGTGTGTGGAGGAGGAGGTGTGTGTGTGTGTGTGTGTGCGGGGTAGATGGGGTTGTGGATCACATTTAGACAGGTGATGGTGTTGGCCGTCCTCCCTCCTGGGTGCATGTCTTAAGCTACTCAAGACCCTGTAGGACCCTGGCCAACACTCTCCCACTAAAATGACTTCACATGAGGACCAGGAGATGACCCACGAGGGAACACGCTGTATAGGGAGTTTTTTTCTTTTTGGACTTTCAATGTTTAAATAACCTTTTCAATCCCATCATGTTCTGTGACCTACAATTGAAAGTCATAGCCTTGAGAATGGAGCACTAATGATTACTTCCTGAGGTCTGAATGAACCAGTCATACACTGTTTCCTGAAGGTGCACTGAGTTTACGATAGTAAAACATGCTGAAAGTGTCTCACAACATCGGGCTACGGCTTCGATAAAGAAACGATAGCCTCTAGCTCCACCCTCACCTTCCTTATCTGCCTTAAGCACTTGCACCAACTCCCCCATACCCCCCCCCCTCCCCCCCACACCCCCACACGTCGTTCAACCACACCAGCCTCAAGGGCTGCAAGCTGCAAGTGCTGTAGCAGCATTCGTGGTTATACACACATTCACCTGTCTCTCCTCTGGTACTGAATCCCATTCTGAGAAACAGTAAGTTCTATTACAACAGGCTCGGCAGCTGCTACCTGCACTTCACGTCGCAGTTTGCTGGCTACTCCAAGGAAGGGGTGACCAGACATGGAGGGACTGGGTCTTTTACATATCCAGTTTACGGATCTTCTACCAAAGCCCTGGTGACTGTGTAATGAGTCAGGACAAAAATAAGACAAAGCCTCCGTGTTGTACAAGTTCTGAGGTGTCATCTGGGCCGAGTTGGCGTTATTGTCAACTATTCCTAGTATGGAGGATTTACAGCCTGGGTAAACACACAGTTCTGACTCCTGCTGATATCTTATGTACAAGTTTACATGTGGCTCTTTTAAGAGGACTGTAATTTTCTTAGCAGACTGACAGAATTGCTGATCAGAGGAGGCTACCAAATGACCTGTGACAACTGCAGAGGTCAACGGTTCAGCTGGACAAAAGATCCTACAAATGATGACAGATGTCTGATGATTAAACTCAATGCCCCTCCTCAAAAGGGTAATAGAAATGAATAGAAAATACTGGATGTTTTTCTTTGGCATGTTACGCAAGTAACACATAGGCAACACATTTACACACGTATCCCATCCTACACATCCTCCTCAAGCCAACCGTGACCCTGGCCCTCTGGCCGGTCGGGAACGAGGTGAAGGCACACTTACCCTGATGTCCTTATAGTGGAAGGCTAAAATGAGAACCAGGAGGCCCCCTGTGGACATACTGATGGAGCAGTTGATGATAAAGGCGTAGCTGGAGCCCTGGAAAGGAAGGAGGAAGAGGAGGAGGGAGGAAAGAGAGGAGATAAAAACAATAAAAGGGAGGTTTATAGTTATTATAGTCAGACTCAGTTTCAGGTTCTTTTCCACTTGATTGTTTTCCAGTAGCTGCGTGTTAGCGGAATACCCTGACCTTGGCTTCGGTCTTAGCTTCCATACGGATTTGGTGACAACTTTATTGTCACACATGCACATGCATACATGCACACTGCAGTAGAAAATAAATCAAGTTAATGTGGGCCTATTTGGCTACTATAATCCCATCAATTAACTGCAGAAAACTGCATTATGTGAACCAAATATATGTAAGTCACTCTCACTGAGTATTAATGTTTTGAATAAATAATTAACATTTAAGTAGACTCGAGATAGAATGTGCAACAGCAAAATGAAGATGGATGAAAACAATGTAGGGCACAATGATGCAGTCTTTTATGCACCCTTCATAAAGGTCAACAGGCCCCAAACTGACCCTCTGTTAAACATCTGACTATGCACAGGTCGACATGCCGTAATAAAAAGCTTGCTGTTTAGAGCCATGACGTCGACTGATGTAACCTCGATGGAAGTTTTAACGGGGCGTTAATTTAATGGCGGGCGGTTTACAGTTTAAAAGATAATTGCAAATTTTCAGACAAAGTTGAGGAAACTTCCACGTGGAGAGGTAGGGAGCTGGATGGTGTGATGACGTTTGTTGGCAAATTCGATTGTTTTCCACAATTTCTCCTGTAGCATCTGCATCATGTCTAATTTTACCCGGACTAATTGGAAAGCTTCACATATGCGTAACGTTCATTTGAGTGCATTCTATCAAGTCCAAAACACGTTGCTTGCTTTAGGTGTTTCATTTTTTTATTAAATTTTTTGTCTTTGTAAACTCAGTAGTTTCAAGCTCTTTTGAAACGACCTAACGTGGTTAACATTGATTGTTGCCTAAAGACTTGGCCGGATAACGCACGAGCCACCCAAGACCACGGCTCATCCTCACTGTGTCCACGTTAAACAAAGTTTAATTTAAGGGTTTACCTTGTAATAAAAGATGTCCATGAGGAGAATCTTTTAATATGCAAATTATAATCAAGAAGTCTCACACTTAATGCAATGTTTACGCAATCTAGCAGCAGTGACATCAGTAGGCCAAAGGCTATAATCAACGTCGTTTGTTTAGTTTCAGTCACAACATGCGGATGTTGTATCGGCTTTACTATAGAAACGCATCCTCTTGGCAAACTGTTCGATGTGACAGGACTTAACTGCGGAAGAGAGAGGTGCAAGGAACAGGACGTGTACGCACTTCAGGATCCCAGGACGGCCTCTCAGCCGTACTAGCATTTCCCCAGACCTTGAAATCAGCTGTGCGCCTCGAGGTGAACCTCTTGAATTATTCAAATAGTCTCTAATTATACACCAAATTATGTGGAAAGAGCCATACCGTGAGCAATTTCACTAAGGGAAGTACTGCAATGTGGAAAAACTGCTACAATAGCCCAATTTCCTGCATAATTTGGCGTCCAAGAAAAGACTTAATTGTCAGAGACAGGCGATCAGGCGTTACAGTACATTTAAACATGTAGTTTCACTATTCGTAACGGTTTTGTATTGGCATTTTGGTCACATACCAAAACCCATAGTTGTTTGTCAAAGCTTACAGTTACTACGGTTTTATTTAACCAAGTTCATGTTCTGTTGGTATTTATTAGGCCTACAAAATTAGTTTTTCTTGACATGAACTGGCCTGTACATTCTTAATGGAAGTTATTTACTTATAGCCTAACTAAAAAGCTTTATCCGCTGAGATCTGCATGCTAATATAATGCGGGCGCCATACAGTATAGGCATAATCATAGGGTCAGGGTTTGACATCTCAGGTGTCGGTTGAACTGTTTCGCTTGCGTGTACGTATGAGTGTTGAAGCAGTCAGTAAATCAAGAAAATTGTTAAGATAATAAAGATAGGCTAACTACGTGCAGTTGAATTGTGTGACTTGATACGTGTGTCTATGCTCCGTTGATTTGCCAGGTGATTAGATAAATTGCACCAAATGTTACTCTCAGTTTCACCCACCAATTCAACGGAAGATTCTCATAGGCACATTGAACCACGAGACTGAGTTTGGTTAACCAGTTCGAATAACCTCTAGGCCTACATTAAATGAAGACAGAATAACCTACATAATATATGAAGTTCTGAAAACAGCACACATCCTACCTCTTCTCAGAACTATAAAGTTGTATGTATTTGTATGATCATTTATAACATTAAGGTTAAAGTTTCACTAACACCTCATGTGAATGAAAAAGGTTATATTTGGTATTTGGCTCTATTTTGAACCTATTTTAACCCACATGTTTCTCTCCTGGGGCGCCTTGAAACACACGGTGTCATGTAGGTTATCTCCATGACATGGACTTGTTGAATACGTGGTGTTAGCAGCCAGCAGGTCCTCTGATTCACAAGGTCTTCAATATCATGATATGCTGGGCTTGCACTTGTTGAGCATTTTATCACTCGCTAATGTATTGATCGAGACATTTAATAATTTTGCAGATCCAGAGCAGTAGCGCATACAGTAGCCTGAGAAGAGCAAAGCACATGCAGTTAACAGGATTTTAGGGAAAAGGTCAGCACTATATGGCTGAACATTTTGTAATTTCATTTATTCTTTATAGTGTTTCTGTATTTATAGTGAATCACTTTGTAAACACAGAGCGATTCTCACCTTATTGTCTTTCCTTGTTCGTACCCCCCCCCACTCCCCCCCCACTCTCTCCCTGACTCTGGCAGGTGACTGCTCAGGTCAACAGGTGTCTTTGACATGGCCTGGGTCTTTGTATTGATCCAGAAAGGGAGCTTCCCGCACTTAAGTCCTCCACCAATAATAGGCTTTAGCCTTCTTGTGTTTAATAAACATTCCATGTCATCTCTATCAGGCAAGGCCATGTCAGAACAAGTGAACCACGTCTCCTACTGGCTACTCTCTTTCAGTTCCCCTGATTTAAAGACGGATAACAGATTTAGTTTTGAAACATGTTTGGCTTGTTTCATGTCAGTTATCCTGACTTTTGACAAATAAATGAAACCCCCATTTATTTTCAATGTTTACTATAGCCAAACGAAGATATAATGCAATCATATATTATCAGTTTATTTTGGAATTAGACTGTAAATGTAAATAGACCTACCGGCTCATAAGCAAATGGACACAGCTCCGCGTGCAAGATCATCAGCAGTATTCCAAGCAGTGCTGTGCCCAAAGCCCACGCGCACAGGCGCTTTTTGTCCTCCAGCAGAAACTTTCTGTCTCGCAGTCTGTATAGATTGTCCCCCTCAATAGGGGTCACCCTTTTCCCTGTGTGGGATAGTGGGACAGATATTTCCGTCGTGTCCCCGCCGTTTCGATTGATCAATCCATCGCAGTTCATACCGTCCACTTTTAAATCGTTGTTGATGTTGTGGGAGGTCATCTCCATAGCGCACTTGGCACGGCTGTTGCCGTTCTCCCTGTCGCTGTCCACTGCTGCCTCGTCCTCTCCTTGTCCAGCTTCCCCTTTGTCCGTGCTCTGCCCCCAAGTGCGAGAAGACATAGATGGGCAAACCGTGAACCGGGTCCTCCTCCCCTCCGTCCCACATGTAAAGTTGAGGCTTTAGTGGGTGTGATACGCGCTCACCTGGAGATCGCCACCACCCGCATGGTTACGCGCTCCACTGCCTGTTGAGTTGGACTATGCGCTCATTTGCATGCGTTATTATCAGAGCGCGCCAGTCTGACACTAGTGTGCCTGGTGTTTGCCTGTTGCGTCTACATTAACAATTTGCATACTGTAGGAAGTTCTACCAGCCGTGCTGTAAAGATTGGTCAGGCAAGATTTGAAGGAATTTGAAGGCATTTGTCTGGTCACTTCCCGTAGGCTTCAGTGAATATTTTCACGTTCTTTACCTTTTTTACCTAAGTGCCATCCAATAATGTTCAGCAATATTTGTGGTTAGAGACTACTGACATGAAGTAGCTAACCCATGCATTCCCATTTGTTAGATCATTTTACACCCCCACCGAAATACTGAATAATAAACTCATCATGGGGACATAATATACTTTAAATGAGGTTAAAGGGTCTTACAGTGCTTGGTAAGGTTGTTTATGAAGTACCTATCACGATACCTAAAAGCCAAAACCATATAACCAGACAGACCTATGAAGGATCAGTGTTCCAAAAATTAAGTGAGCCTTCTCATTAAAATGGATAGAGGGAGACCTCTAGTGGCTAAATTAAGTTTCTAGTGAACAAAACAAAAGACTGACATTCAGGTTGAAGTACACAACCCAATCATGGGAAAACACGTCCCAATTACAGTTATGACATAATCACTCCCGACCAACCTTAGCCTTTATTTCAACAGAACAGTGTGGTGGTGTTTGCAAAAGACGAAACATATACACACACACACACATCCTCTCACCCCGGTCTCTCGGTGCTTCACTTTTTCCACATTATGTTATGTTAAAGCCTTATTCCAAAATTGATTCATGGATCAAGTATTTTTGAGCATGATGCTACAAGCTTGGCACACAAATTCCTGGGCAGTTTCTCGCACCTCTCGAGCTCCATCAGGTTGGATGGGAGCGTCGGTGCTCAGCCATTTTCAGATCTCTCCAGAGATGTTCAATCGGGGTCCAGTCCGGGCTGAAGCCACTCCTTTGTTATCTTGGCTGTGTGCTTAGGGTCGTTGTCCTGTTGGAAGATGAACCTTCGCCCCAGTCTGAGGTCCAGAGCGCTCTGGAGCGCATCAAGGATGTCTCTGTACATTGCAGCATTCATCTTTCGGTTATAACCTAACATGTGGAAAAAGTGAATCGCTGTGAATACTTAAGCAATATATATATATTAGTAATTTCAACAATGTCAAATACTATTGAATTTACAAATTAATAAAAGTTAATAAAAATAAACAAACTTAAACTTGAGAGTCATCATCATCATCTTTATTGTCAGACTCAAGGTCCATAAAAAGAACACACAAAAACAAAAACACATTTTCATAAAAGACATTCATACCAATACCTCCACATTGGTGACTGGTAACGAATTGTACTGTAGCTGGGATTAGTCAGCACAACAATAATGCAATTCTGTGACGTATTAAGGCGACAGATACATTTGTACATCAGGTTCCTCAACAATGCTCTGAAAGTGCTGACACCTGCATTACAAAACAGGGCACTAGCACTACAGCTCCTAGGCCTCCTCAGTAGAATCCTGAAGCAGTCATTATAAGCAACCTGTAGCTTCTGTAGACTGGCCTTTTTAAACTTTGCCCATAGGGCTGCAGTGTACAGTGGAGTACAGTATGCTTTAAAAAGTTGGATTTTTACTTTTTCAGAGCACATATGGAATTTTCTTGTCAACATATTAGCTTGGGCATATAGCATGCGACACTGTCTATAAATATCATCATCATCATACATCTGATCTGTCATGTAGTGACCCAGGTATTTTGTTTTCCTACAGACTCCCAACACTTGTCCTGACAGATAGAAATCTGGAAAGCACAATTCTTTGTCCCCTTTGGTTCTGCATATCATAACAATACTTTTTTTTAGCATTGTATTGCACATCATATTTCATCCCATAATCAGAACAAATGTTCAGTAGCTGCTGAAAACCAGCACTGCTGGGAGAGAGAATGGCCAAGTCATCAGCATACATGACATGATTTACAAGAGTGTTCCCAATCATACAACCAGTTTGGCATTCATTTAGTTGCTGAGATAATTCATCCATGTACAAGTTAAAAAGAGCAGGAGAAAGTATCCCCCCCCTGACGCACTCCATTACTTACACCAAAGGGAGTAGAGACACTGTTACCCCATTTAACATGCATTCTCTGTTTAGAATACCAGTAGGTCAGAATTCTTATAATACTATCAGGTGCACCCCTTTGCTTCAATTTGTTAAAAAGCTTAAAATGATTAACTCTGTCAAATGCCTTAGAGGCATCAATAAAACCAATTAGAACAGAGGAATTCTGCCTCATATATGTATGTGTAGCCTCCTTCACGGCATAAATACACAACTCTGTACCAAGCTTTGCTTTAAAACCAAACTGATTTTGACTAGTGCTCAGATATTGATTAAGGCGATCAAGTAAAATCTTCTCCAGGATTTTTGACACTACACTGGCCAAGGCTATTGGCCTATAGTTATCCATACTGCCAATCTTGCCTGCCTTGTCCTTGATGACTGGTACTAGAGTGACAGCCAACATAGAACTAGGCAGCAGTCCATGTATCATGAGGCCAGTAAAACACATGGCAAGCAGTGCTGCAACCTTAGGGGTTGCAAACTTGAGGTGTTCTGCTGTGATGTAATCAGAGCCACTCGCTTTATTATCAGCTAACTGTTTTATTGCATGATGCACTTCACTGAAAGTAATTACTGTATCCTTGTTGGAAATATTGCTCACTTCATACGGATCACTCTTAACACAGTTGAATAAGGCAGAGTAGTGTTTCCTCCACAGCTCAGCTATATTATCACCCCCAGCAACTCCCTCTATGACATCAGGAAGTGATGTGTTTGACCTATTCAGAGCTCTCACCTCCTTCCAGAAGCCAGTGATGTTGTTACATAGAAGCTTGTCAGCTATAGCATCTGCTCTCATGACTTGTTCATGCTTATCAATGTAACGGATAGCATATTTGTATCTAGCATTAGTAAGCTTTTTATGCTCCAGGACAGGTCCATTTCTAGGTCTGCCTGCCTGTACCCATGCCATAAAGGCCTCCTTAGCTTCTGCATGGTGAGCTGCTACAAATCTATTCCATCCTGGCTTGATTGTATTAGGCTTTCCAGTATGCCTACAGTATGGCTTACTGGCCTCATACATAGCTTCCACAACACAGTCATACATATCACAAAGAGCTTTACCATGGGAGATGTCCTGACAGCCCACATCTGAACACATAATAGCATCCCAGGGTATACTTAGATTACTTAAAACTGCATCAGTTGTCATGTAATATGATAAAAGGTCATGATCAGTGAGTTTTGACCAGTCCAGATTGGCCCCGCGGCCACCATTCACCTCACGAGTCAACTCAGGAAGGCTTTCAATCTTAAATGTCATGACAAATGGCACATGATCAGCCATGGTCATCCCATATAAGATTTCCATGGATTGAAGAGCTGCATGGGCATCAGCAGTGCTGATGCAGTGATCAAGCCAGGATGTTGAGTGCCAAGCCTCACTTATATAAGAATAACTGTTTGCAGGTAAGAGCAGTTGACTAGACAGCATGAGATTATTATCATCACAAAATTGTAACATGTGCTTGGCAAATAAAGACCGACTATCTGACAGAGTATACATGTATCAATATAAATTAAATTAACCAAAATTAACGCTAGGGGAAATACAAGTTGATATAAATATATTTAAATGAGTACAGATTGTTACTGTTTTAGTTATCTTTTGTTTCAGAGAATTAAGCGCTGTGAATACTTTCTGGATGCAGTTTAGAAACAACGTAAGGACCTTGGGCCTTGTGAAGCACTAACTGGAGTCAGGTGGCTGAGCGGTTAGGGAATCGGCTAGTATTCAGAAGGTTGCCGGTTCGACCCCCGGCTGTACAAAATGACGATGTGTCCTTGGGCAAGGCATTTCACCCTACTTGCTGGGAAATGTCCCTGTACTTACTGTAAGTCGCTCTGGATAAGAGCGTCTGCTTAATGACTAAATGTAAACCCACCGGTCACCGGGTATTGTAAAATAATGATAGAAATAATTCTAAGTATACTTTAGATAATCTTTAGGAGCACAAGCAACCATTCAAACCAACAAAACTTGTCACAACAAAAGTAGAAAATACAAGTTTCCACCAGGAATCAATTTTATTCTTAGACCAGACACACTGCGGGTAATAAAATATTGCATTCGAAAAATCCAGCCTCCACATCTCATTACCCGCTTACCGAGAGAGAGAGAGACAGAGAGAGAGAGACAGAGAGAGAGAGACAGAGAGAGAGAGACAGAGAGAGAGAGAGAGAGAGAGAGAGAGAGAGAGACAGAGACAGAGACAGAGACAGAGACAGAGACAGAGACAGAGACAGAGACAGAGACAGAGACAGAGACAGAGACAGAGACAGAGACAGAGACAGAGACAGAGACAGAGACAGAGACAGAGACAGAGACAGAGACAGAGACAGAGAGAGACAGAGACAGAGACAGAGCCACTTGAAGAGTTACGATAATGGAAGGCATCAGAATGGAAATCTTGGTTGCTTTATTTATTGTTGACCATGTATTGAAGGTGTGCAAATACAATTGGTCAATTGGTTTCAGCTGTCTTTTTCCTGGAGTCTATCACCTATTAGGAAGTCAACAAGGCAGATGTCACGCTTCTTAATTTTGTCATAAAATGTCAGTTAATTCTTGTACGCACTGTGAGGTATACTGTTGTTTGCTCTTCCACAGGTACACTCGTGCACTTTAAGGTTCATGTTGTTCAATTGTAACTTGTTTAACTTCATGCTCTTATGATTCTTCCCTTTGGCACTTATTTTTGTTTTTTTCACAATGTATGATTCATGTTTGACTACTTGCAATGTTGGGGATATCTTGTTGTTATGATCAGTGACCTATGCACTTTTGTAAAGCTCTCTCTTGGAAGTCGCTTTGGATAAAAGTGTCTGCTAAATGAATAAATGTAAAATGTAAATGTAATTTTATGAAAAGACAGCCATGACTTTCAATGTACATCTTCTCACTCACCATGCCAAGTCAATTCAACTATGGGGTCCATTGTGGGCACCCTCTGCTTTTCTTTTTTGAAAGTGCAAACGGCAGCCTTTTCAAGTTGGTCCAGGGAACCAAATGTGTTGCTGTTCAGATCGTTAACACGTTTCTGTTGCATTAAGCCTTGGTGTGTTTTGCAACATAACATGTGATCAGTATTCGTGTTTTAAACTTCTTGTTCTGTCCTCAATGCGTGTGAGCCTACACAAATTTACAGATAATTAACAGAAAGACAGAACAGTCTTTCTCCCAGGACCCGTGACAAAAGATAACAAAAAGTACACAAGTCATAAAAGAAGGGAACTAAAATTGGGGTGGATGGACAAAAAAGAAAAAAGTCCACAACTTCCTCCACTCTAACAATTATCTGTCCTGTCACACCTCCTTCAGTCATCTCTCTCCCTCCCAACCAGAATACTCTGACATTCTATGGGTCTCAGCTAATTACCCAAACTTGCTTCAGGTGTGTATAATTAATCCTATCCACATTCTGTTGGAAGACTGAAGCTCAGTAGGTCTGGGCTTTGCCTCCACCTGCTGGGCACATAGCATCATCACCAAGGTGACCTGGGACCATAAGTCACACTACCATTGATACTACTCATAGCTACTTCAACATCAGCAGAATTCACATGTAAATAAAAGCTGAAGTATTTAAATGTGACACATTACATGAATCAACTGATGAAAAAAAGGAACTGTTAGCTATAGTGCTGCAAGCTGACCACACAACTAACGTAACAACTGTGATTTGAGCAGGAACTCTGAACTATGACCTGGCTGTGTCACAACAACCAATGAAAGAAATGGCAAGAAGTAACCAGATAATAATGAATTACCCCCAAACGGCCACTAGAGAGAGAACATCTGAAACATAAATACAAAGTTCTTAAAGAACAGAAATGGAAGAAAATGATTGGTGGGGTCAGTTCAGAAAAGTAGTTATTTGACTCTAATCTTGCATTTACATATGATTCTAATGTTTTAATGTATTATCCTATAAAGTCTGTTTCACCTGTAATTGATGTACAAGTCTATTGAATACTGACATTTTAAAAATAAGAAAGCTGATGATATTATTGATTTGTGCACCCAGTTTAATTATTTTGTTTAACAATTTTCTGATATATTTTGGATTATTAACAACTGAAATAAGCAATTAAGCTATGCTACCCAGCCTGCCTGATTACCCTCGTAATTACCATTGTCAGTAGGAGCTATCTGATTAATTAGTATATAGGTCAAATGAACACCAGCATAAGCACCAGCTGAGCACCAGCTTGGCCAGGCTGGGAGTCCATCTTAAACCAGTTAAATCCATCTTAAACCAGCACAGAGCCAACCAGCCTAGGCTGGTTTTAGCTGTTTTTTTCAGTAGGGAAACTTTGTATTGGCTCTTGGAATATTAGAAAGGCGGGTTGTGTTTGTTGTTATAAAATGCTCTGTATAATACTGTTCTGTAGCTGTATGACAATCAGTAGTGAGTATAGCAGATATTTCAGCAAAGGTGTAAACTGTAGCCTATGTCTGATGGGCTAATATAACTGAATTGCACTGGCTCCGGTGTAAATGAAAATCTACGGTGATAACTAGGCTACAGTAGCAGATCATTGCATTGTTCATCTGATCCAACTAAGTGTTTCAATGATCAAAAACACTTAATTGTCTCTTCTAGACTATGTATGAAGACAAACAGGGAACATCTCCAGATGTTTAAATCCATAGTGCAGATAATTACACTGTCTTAGCCTATATCTTAATGCAACGTTTATATTTCAATTGACATAATCACTCATGAGAGCAAACTCGCTGGCCAGAAAGATGCAGAATAACAATCTTACTGACTGATCAGTCTACGTTTATGTAAGGGACGGTTATGTAAGGGATAATGCCCGATGAGGTGTACAATATCATAATATAATGGACAATGCAGAGGCGTGAACTGTCCAACCATCCGTCCACCCAGACCATGTTCTAAAAATGTGTATGTTTCCAGCATTGATTTAAGGGGAAACCAGGTAAATAGGCAGACAGTCTTGTCCTATCTGAATGAAAAATTACTAGACTACCCTAAAATATACGATTTTTTTGTTTCCCCCCCATTATCTATATAAATGTTAGTAACTTTTTAGATAATATGCATTAAGTTGTTGTACTTCATTGGCTAATCGGTTCTCTAAATTAAAAAAAATAAAGATATCAAAATAATATTCAGGGCAACACTCAAAATGTCCCGGCAAAAATTGATGTGTATGATAGAACAACATAAAATAGTCACAAATTGGAGATCTAGGTACAGTACATAGCGTGTTCAGATTGCTTCAGTATAGAACACTTCTTGTGGCTAGTCAGGTTATTGGGGAAGGGGGGAGAGAGAGATGAGGTTGGGGTGTGTTGTGCATTCCAAAGATGGGTGTGGAGCGCAAGACCTGATGAACAGATCAAGTTCTGTAAAACACACAAAGCAATATCCCCTAGACACCACATTATGTTAAAGGCACAAAACAAAGATGGCAAAGGAATGCGAACATGATGGGAGTCAGGTGGCTGAGCGGTTAGGGAGTCGAGCTAGTAATCAGAAGGTTACTGGTTCGAATCCCGGTACTCGCTCTGGATCAGAGAGTCTGCTAAATGACTAAATGTAAATGATGGGGAGGGGTGTTACAGGACAAAGGATAAGCAGATTGGGAGCACAGAGGAAAGTGGCAGAGAAAGATCTTTGGATGAGGTGTATCATCATTGGACTGTTACTTCTCAGTGGAAGAGGGAGACAGAGAGCAGGAGCAGCAGACTCGTGGCGGGACTCGTGGCGGAATTCGTGGTGGGACACCTGGCAGTACTCGTGGCGGGACTCGTGGCGGGACTCGTGGCGAGGCTCCGTGCGTCGTTGCACAGGTTGCCTTCACAGCAGTCCAGCTTGACGCTCATGCCTGACAGTTCAGCTGACAGGGACCCACACATACTCTTGCTGGCACATCCCTTCATGGAAACCTTCTGGCCTGAGGCCTCAGCTACAAGCACAAGAAGCACTGTTATTCCCTCGGTTTACACACACCTGTGCTGTGCACAGACAACAACGGATTTGATGTATAGAACAACAAGCACATGAGTGCAATAAGACATTTGTCAATAACAGAGAACCCGTCACGTGAAACATTACATGAATAGGAGATACAGCTATTCTCGTTCCCCAGGCAGTTTAGAGTGATGAGGCAATCCTGGCCGTTGCATGTGAAGCACTGTTTCCCATTTGGGGTACTACTGCTGGATTCTGTGAAGCAGAAAAAAATGAAGCACTGAAGTTACCATAGGCTATAGACATTGTATAACCAGTGGAAAGTTCTCGTATTGCACGTTTACATGACAATCTTTTTCTCCTTGACTTTAATTTGTCAATAGAATGTCAGATTCCAATTTAGATTAAGACGGTTTATCATATAGATGGTGCAATATAACAATCATAATAATATTTGTTTACACGATAATAATCATAAAATGTAGAATACAAATATAATGAGTTTTTGTAATAAATATTTTTTATAAAAAATACATCATATAGGTTTAACGTAATAACAATAATATTGGTTTACAGGTAAAGACTAACCTGGGACAGCCTGAGAGTTGCAGAGGTCCGTGGTGCAGCACTTGCTACTTATCAATGTCCTTGAGATTCCCAAGTTAAGTGACGCTGACAGGCACTCAGCAGCACAGCTCTTCATGGTCATATCTGAGATTTTTGACCCTCCTTGATAGTTATGGAAAACAATTACATTAATTTAAAACAGGATTTCATGTCTGTGATGAAAACAATTCGGCCAATAACCTGATCGTGATAAAGACAATATATGCTAGATCATAATAAAATGAAATGAGTTTCACATTAAAATGTCTAACCCATGTAAACTGTGTTCCTTATTGCTCCACATTGAGTGGGACTGGGACATGTCTTCTGAGTGTCCACGCATGATCCATCTGCCCCGGGTATGCACTCGTAACAGGTGAGTGTAAAGGCTAAAATATGGGCGTATCAGAACAGGTTATTTTGATTATTAGAAACTGCTAATACATTGAAAATATGCCTGTTATAATGAGAATACATAACAGAAGGCTTCCGTCAATAATTCTAGTTGGATTAGGCTACTTTTACTTGAAAATCACATTACCAAAACCTCAGGATATTAATCTGCAGCCATAGGTAGCCTAATATATTTGAGCTGAAACTATGCAGCTAGTCTAGGATAGGCTATAGTGTATTTGAGACTTACCTGTGGAAAACAGTGCACATCCAATGAAAAGTATGACGAAATGCATTGTGATGCTTAAGGATTAATCTATGAAAGTCTGACTGATACTGGGCGGGTTGAGTTGAAGCATTTAAAGGAGATTTCTGGGAGTGGTTTATTGTGGGGTAAAAACAACATTCAACGGAAAAAACATAACTAATTTCTGGGCAATGGATAGCCTATAGGGCATAACACAGGCCACAATCAACTGAAGTGAAACATCAGGCCTAGACTGTCTTTACGGTAATAGGCTACGTTAAATTCTGGTGGTCCCTGCAGGCAATTTGGTTTTTAGAAATAGCAGGCCGATATAGCCTATAGCCTAGGTAAGGCAGGTCACACACGTGGGTAAAGAAGAATAGACTGACCGGAGGTTGGGGGTTGATTTGAAAAGGGAGAGGAATGTTAGGTTATTTGCTGTGATGTTGCAGACTGAATTAAAGAAAGAAACGTGAAGTTTCACCGTTGTAACCTGTGTTGTAACCTGTGTTGTAACCTGTGTCTTATCTGTTGTGTCCCCGTTGTTTTGCTAAATTACTAATTGTAATGTAAATGAAACTGTGGAAGAGACAGGAAGGAGAGAGGACCAGGATCACAGCAGAGCGGTGTGAGAAACTAGTGATGTCCTGCGGCTGCAGATGTGCACTTCCTACACATTTCCTACAAGACAGCTGTAACAGCTGTAACCCTCAAACCTCTAGCTTTCGTGCCACAATGGTTGTAGTTCTCTCATTTTGATCACTGTGTTTTTCCACACAATAACGTTTTTTTCAGGCTGTATCATTCAGGTCTCTGCCAATACAGCCCTACATTATCATCCCATAGTGCTCAATCGGTTTTCTTGTTCGGGCATGAGTGGTGTGCGCAAGTTACTTGTTGCTCTTTAATGAGTATGAATGGCCAGGGAGTGGCCTTGAGTCTAAATGTTCTATGTGGTGTTGTCAGGCCACTTTTCCTTGTTTAACATACGTCAGCTGTTGTTTTCACCCTCATGGTTTCTGGGTTTGTCTAAGGACAGTCAGACAGTTTAACGACAACATACTTCCTCCCTTAGAGGCTTAACCAACTCTCTCCAAGAAATGAACTGGATAAAAAATATTAAACACAAAAGAAAAATACTAACTACTTACTAACCGAGAGTGAGGTCATGCCGGGAAATATCAAACGAGACTTGAACGTATCGACCGAGCGATAGCGAGGTTGATACGGCAAAGTCGAGGTTTGATATTTCCCGGCATGACCGAACGGTCGAGGTTAGTAAGTTGTTTATTATATGGCATTTTTAGCTCTTTTCATTTTGTAAATTGTAGGCTAATTGTAGCTAGCTAGGCTAGCTCTCAAGTCTTCTCACGGTGTGTTTCAGGTGTTGTCTAGCAACCAATTACTTTTGATATAAAGCGGACAGTACGGTTCTGCTAAAATGGCTTTAATTCCAACACAAATAACGATTCTTTTAGAAAGTTAACAATTTCTTCGTCGCTGTTGATGTCTTCAGTATCATCTGGATAGTAAAACTCAGTTGACTTCGATATCGCTAATTTTGAAGATGACGTCAGAGGAGGGCAATAAGTAAGGGATAATGCCCGACGAGGTGTCCAATATCATCTGATAATGGACGATGCGGAGGCGTGAACCGTCCGACGCGCAGCGGAGGACGGTTGCTTCCGCGGAGTCCATTATCAGATGATATTGGACACCTCGAAGGGCATTATCCCGCTTATACCATGGTCACTTGCCAACGTTTTTTACAAATATGAATCTATGTTTTAATGCGTTTTGCAATCGAAATCTAACGTTGTTTAACGTCGGCCAACTCTGATATTTTATAGTCCGCTCAGCTCATAGAACCCAACACCATCTTTCCCTTGGCTGAACTATTAGCCCGAAAGCTAACGTTATGCTAGCAAGATTCAAAGGCAATAACATTGTGTACGGTTGACAAACAGTAAATATAATATTACAGCATGTTTAACGAGAAGATTAGCTAGCTAGCCAGCCATGTCACTGTCCCAAAATCAATATCAAGATTTTCACGAACAAAGTAGTCTTTATCGACCATAGTCTTTCTTGGCCACTGTCGCCAGCCGCAGCCTGCAGCGAGTTGAATAGCAAATGGATGTGAGATGATCGCGTCAAAGTTGACATAATCTCCTAACCGTAAATATAATTTGACAATATGTTTAACATTAAGACTAGCCAGCTATCCAGCCATGTAATTGCTTCCAAATCAATATCAAGATTTTCACGAACTAGTGCTAAGTAGCTACTAGACTAGGCTACGGCAGCCTGTGACTGTAGAGAGTGGAATAGCAAATGGATGTGAGATGATCGCATTAAAGTTGACATATTCTCCAAACAATAATTATAATTTGACAGTACGTTTAACAACAAGACTAGCCAGCTATCCAGCCAAGTCATTGTTACCAAATCAAATAAAGAGTTTTACAAATAAAATAATCGGCCATGTGTGTTGGCTACTGTCGTGTTGGCCGCAGCAGAAGTAGATCGACTAGCGAGGTGAATAGCGAATGGTATGTGAGATGAGCGGTTACGTGACACAGACACAGGCTACATTCAGAAAAGTACAATTTTGCAAATAGGTTAAAATACATATTGAAGTCACTCATTGTGGTAATGACATGTTGGCTTGTTAAAGTCTTTCAAAATTGTAAATGGAGGCTTGTAAATGGAGGACTGCGTCCCTGTTGTTATTGTTACTTATTTCAGACACTTTGTACAGGCTCATATACTATGTAGCCGGCGCAATCATTTAGAACGGTGAAAAGACAGTTTTGCTGAAATGACGTAGTAGGTGTCCAATATCACTAGTAGGTGTCCGTATATCACTTAATAATGTACACCCCTGCAGCCAATCAGAATCGAGTATTCACCCAGACCATGGTATAATAACTACTTACTAACCGAGAGTGAGGTCATGCCGGGAAATATCAAACGAGACTTGAACGTATCGACCGAGCGATAGCGAGGTTGATACGGCAAAGTCGAGGTTTGATATTTCCCGGCATGACCGAACGGTCGAGGTTAGTAAGTTGTTTATTATATGGCATTTTTAGCTCTTTTCATTTTGTAAATTGTAGGCTAATTGTAGCTAGCTAGGCTAGCTCTCAAGTCTTGTCACGGTGTGTTTCAGGTGTTGTCTAGCAACCAATTACTTTTGATAGAAAGCGGACAGTACGGTTCTGCTAAAATGGCTTTAATTCCAACACAAATAACGATTATTTTAGAAAGTTAACAATTTCTTCGTCGCTGTTGATGTCTTCAGTATCGTCTGGACTCAGTTGACTTCGATATCGCTAATTTTGAAGATGACGTCAGAGGAGGGCAATAACAATACTTATTGGACCGCTGGTCAATACGGGTTTGGCATGACTACCCATTAGCCAATCAGAAGGCTCGTACTGTCGTTGCCATATAATAACAATACTTATTGGACCGCTGGTCAATACGGGTTTGGCATGACTACCCATTAGCCAATCAGAAGGCTCGTACTGTCGTTGCCATATAATAAAATTAATTATTACAGTGCAATGGATACGTAATGCAATAAGTGTTTGCTACTTTGGCTATACATTTCAAATCAAAATTATTGATGTGGTTCCCTTTCTCCACCACATCTATCTGGGTTTCGCTCACCTCCACCTCCTTGCCCAGTTACCTCCTTTAGCAGGATCCCTTTTTCGGGAGCTGGCTTGAGTGACTCTTTTGCCGTTATCAAGGGTGGCTTGGTAATACTTCCAAGCCCTGGACTTGGTCCTAGGTAACAACCTTGACGTTCTTCCTCTGGAGCGCCCCCAGCTGGGAGCTCTCAACCCTCATTCTCAGGCCCAGTCCTTGGACTGAGAATAACAAAGTCATTTGTGTACTTTCCTTCAGGACAGCACCGTCCTCTGCCGTAACAGAGTCAATTGGTGTGGTCAAGTCTGAACTGGGATCTTTAACACGGTGATGCAGATGAAACCACACGGTTGACCCCTCAACCTGTACTGCGGTCATAGTTGCTCGTCTCTCTTTGATGGACCCTCTCAGCGAGGAGCGTTCCACTTCCTCTGGTAGACTTTGACAAACACGTTGTCACCAGGCTGGATACAGGAGACCACGATGAGCCGTCTTCCCTGTTTCCTCCTTCTCCTCCTGAAGAAGTATCCCATGGTGTATTCTAGACATTAAGCACTTCTACAAAATACTTTTCTTCAAATAAAGCTTTTACCATTGTCTGAGCTCATTATCGTAAAACTTCCAAATCTAGGGAATAATCTCCCTTGACAGAAACCGCATTATTGTTTGTGCACGTTGATATTTTGCTGGTGTGTCTTTTACCCATCTACTAAACTTGTTCATCGTCGATTTAATGTTTCCTCAACCTGCACTGTAATTTTGGAGACCATAGTCCCATTTTTGTTATCTTACTCATGACTTAGTTGTGGGCCCGTCAGACTGGCTTCCGTCATGTTGTTGCTTGCCTCTAAAGTGTCTGGCACTGCCTCTGCCCCTCCCTTGTCAAGAGTCCTTCTGGTTAGGGCAGAGCTAGTAACCATTTAACCATCCTAGGGTGGGGGCTGGTCTACCCACTTTTTCCCTGTCAGTGTCATATTGTCAGTTCGGGCAGTGAGCCTGGATTCTGTCAGGGTGTCACAGGTACAAGTACGCCCAGTTCCTCCTCGCTCTTTCTCAGTCTCTCTTTGGGCGGATTCCGCCCAGTGTCGTTATATATGTGGACCTGCATGTCATCACACATGCTGAGATCAAACGTTCCGTGTTTTGAGGTTCATGGTGAGGTTGCACTTGTTCCATTTCTCGTTCAGTCTCTGGAGTCGTTCTTTCAGCCGAGGGTTCTTTAGAATCAACACCTCTGCCACTGTGGCGCGGGGGACTACGGGTGGCAGTGTCCGGTCATTGGGCATGGCTGGGCTGTCTTTGCTCCAGAGGACCATCGTTCCCTCTGGCATGTGTGTACCTTTGGGACAGTGGCAGGTGATCTGAGTCAAATACAGGTATATGATTGTCAGATAAATCTCTCCCAGCCCTCAGTGTATCGCTGGTTAGGCAATGAGATATGAATCATTTTGTGAACTCTCAGGGTTACACCCTTTTCCCTTACTGTGTGTTGTTGTCCCATTACATTGGTGTGGCAAAGGTCTGATGAACGATGAAAGTGAAAACCAGACCAACCACATCATCAAACTTAATATTCTAATTTAAACTCTAACACAAATCGGGCTTGGGAGTTACAGACTCGGTTCTAGGGCATAGGGCATAATATTCTAGGGCAGACTCTCTCGGTTCTAGGCCATCTCATGGCCTCTCCGTCTGTTGGATAGAACTAACATACAATACAGTATGTGAACAGGATTGCAGGATATTCACTAAATTCAAGCATCCATTTATATTTGTAAATGAGGCTAAATGGTCTTACAGTGCGTGGTAAGGTTGTTTATGAAGTACCTATCACGATACCTAAAAGCCAAAACCATATTAGTAGCAGACCCAGGGTCGGCCCAAGCCTTTATGGGGCCTTAAGCAGAATTGATTTGGGGGCCCCTCTGAGTCACTTTTTATCAAAATAAATTACATTCAACTGGAATTTAATGTGCTCTTGGGGGCCCTCTGGTGGCCACGGGGGCCCTAATCAGCCGCTTAGTTCGCTTATGCCTTGGGCCGGCCCAAGCAGACCTATAAATGATCAATGTTCCAAAAATTAAGTGAGCCTACTCATTAAAATGGATAGAGGGAGACCTCTAGTGGCTAAATTATGTTTCTAGTGAAGGAAACAAAAGACTGACATTCAGGTTGAAGTACATAACACAATCTTGGGAAAACACGTCCCAATTACAGTTATGACAGTGATCTCCACAAACATTATCCTTTACTTCAACAGAACAGTGTGTTGTATGCAAAAGATGAAACATATCCACACACACACACACACACACACATAGCCTCTTATCCCGGTCTGTTAGCGCTTCTCTCAAGCTCCATCAGGTTGGATGGTAACGTCGGGGCACAGCCATCTTCAGATCTCTCCAGAGATGCTAAATTGGGTTCCACTCAAGGACATTCACAGAGTTGTCCTGAAGCCACTCCTTTGTTATCTTGGCTGTGTGCTTAGGGTCGTTGTCCTGTTGGAAGATGAACCTTCGCCCCAGTCTGAGGTCCAGAGCACTCTGGAGAAGGTTTTCTCTGTACATTGCAGCATTCATCTTTCGGCTGTAACATAACAACATGTGGAAAATGGGAAGCGCTGTGAATACTTTCTGGATGCACTGTAGAAACAATGGGACATGTGACACACTAATCCTTCAGCTAAAGCAGCCTGTCCCAGCACAAACCCGCAAATATCAAATATTTTCATGAGTGCAAAATACAGTTTTTTGGAGCTTTATGCAATATAAACCATTACGCCTCATCTCTCTAATAATGCCAGGAATCTCTGTGTTGTATGTATGTATGTATGTATGTATGTATGTATGTATGTATGTATGTATGTATGTATGTATGTATGTATGTATGTATGTATGTATGTATGTATGTATGTATGTATGTATGTATGTATGTATGTATGTATGTATGTATGTATGTATGTATGTATGTATGTATGTATGTATGTAGCCTATTTAGATATCCTCGTATTAGAATTTGTTTTTAAGGCAGCGAGTTTCCCACGATTAGACGATCTTGAAAACTGGGCACTGCAAAGTTCATATTTTGCAGGTGTCATTTTTATAATCCAATGGAGTGCAGCGCCACGTTTAACGTTGTTTAGATAAGCATTTCAACATTTCCCAAAATACTTCGCAGCCAGTTGGCACACCAAAATTCCGCACCAAGTTTGTGAAACGAGACACTGGCGGGGCCAACAGATCGACAGTATAAAGTGGACATTTTCAGTATATCATTTTGTTACATCAATTAATGTGTTTAATAATGTCTCAACTACCTGCACATTGCAAATGTACACAAAACTGTTAATATCAAATCAAATAAGAAATTATAATTACCAGTGTGCATCACGAACATGGGCACTATTCCTACAACTTTAGACTCCTTGGTCGGTTTATTAAGGCATGTATAAAGCGAAGACAGTAACAATGTTGGTAGGAATTGAGTCTCCTCGGTCAGTTGTTGTGTCTTATTTATGAAATGCGATACAGAAAATACATACTACATACTATTTTACAGCATTGCATAGCAGAAAAAACACAAACGTTAATATAATCATAGCAAACACCCCTAGGCTACATAATCATTTGCATGAATCGACCAGGGGATTGGAAATTAAAACAAAATATAAATTGCTTTTAAGTGCATAAGTGACTAGAATAAATGTGGAAATTGAACAAGTACTTCAGCAGATTATACATATTTAGCTTTCCTTCTTTGTGTCCCTCATAAACGTTCATATAGGTTTGCTAAGAGTACAGCCTCCCCCTACAGCCCTACAGGCACTGAAACTGTCAGGGCTGTTTAACTGTCAGTGCTCCAGGGGTGCAGGCTTCCCTTACAGGTCACTCAGCGCGGACCATAAGACCAGACAGAGTTCATCAGAGCTACAGACGTTCACTGACATTTATTTTGACAGACTATTACATCATGTTACAAAAACTTGCACATCACACACAGTTTTTTTGATGAGATATAAAATTATATTTAGGGCAACACTCAAAAGGTTCGGGGCTGTAGCCCTGGCAAAAATGGATGTGTATGATATAAAACATTCTCATTGTCATTATTAAACAACTCAACATAGTCACAAATTGGCAGATCTAGGTACAGTGCATAGCGTGTTCAAATTGCTATAGAAAAAAAGTATTATAAAACACTTTTTGTGGCTAGTCAAGTTATTGGGGAAGGGGGAGAGAGAGATGAGGTTGGGGTGTGTTGTGCATTCCAAAGATGGGTGTGGAGCGTGACGTGATGAACAGATCAAGTTCTGTAAAACACACAAAGAAATATCCCACATTATGTTAAAGGCACAAAACAAAGATGGCAAAGGGATGTGATCATGATGGGGAGGGGTGTTACAGGGCAGAAGATGAGCAGATTGGGAGCACATAGGAAAGCGGCAGAGAAAGATGGTTGGATGAGGTGAATCATCCTTGGACTGTGCTTCTCAGTGCTCAGTGGAAGAGGGTGACAGAGAGCAGGGGGGCCACCAGGAGCAGCAGACTCGCGGCGAGGCTCCGTGCGTCGTTGCACAGGTTGCCTTCACAGCAGTCCAGCTTGACGCTCATGCCTGACAGTTCAGCTGACAGGGACCCACACATACTCTTGCTGGCACATCCCTTCATGGAAACCTTCTGGCCTGCGACCTCAGCTACAAGCACAAGAAGAAGCACTGTTATTCCCTCGGTTTACACACACCTGTGCTGTGCACAGACAAAGACGCATTCTTTAGAACATGATTTAATATATAGAACAACAAGCACTGTCATGAGTGCAATAATACATTTTTGGGGAATAACAGAGAACCCGTCACGTGAAAAATTACATGAAGAGGAGATACAGCTATTCTCGTCCCCCAGGCACTTTAGAGTGGTGAGGCAATCCTTGCCGTTGCATGTGTAGCACTGTTTCCCATTTGGGGTACTACTGCTGGATTCTGTGGAGCAGAAAAAAGAAGCACTGAAGTTACCATAGGCTATAGACATTGTATAACCAGTGGAAAGTTCTCATATTGCATGTTTACATGACAATCCTTTTCTTCTTGAATTGAATTTGTTAATAGAATGTCAGATTCCAATTTAGATGAAGACAGTTTATCATATAGGAGGTGCAATATAACGATCATAATAATATTGGTTTACATGATAATAATCATAACAAATATAATACAAATATAATGAGTATTTATAATAAATATTATCATTATAAATATTACATCATAGGTTTAACTTAATAATTTTGGTTTACACATAAAGACTAACCTGGGACAGCCGGAGAGTTGCAGAGGTCCGTGGTGCAGCACTTGCTATTTAGCAATGTCCTTGTGATTCCGTAGTTAACTGACCCTGTCAGGCACTGAGCAGGCACAGCACAGGTCTTCGTGGTCACATCTGAGATTATTGACTCTCCTTGATAGTTATGGAAAACAATTACAGTCTTTTAAAACAGGATTTAATTATGTCTGTAATGAAAACAATTCAGCCAATGACCCGTATCATGATAAAGCCAATATAGGCTACATCATAATAAAATGAGTTTCATGTTCAAGGATCTGACCCATGTAAGATGTGATCGTCATTGCTCCACATTTAGTGGGACTGGGAACATGTCCTCTCGGTGTCCACGCATGATCCCATCTGCCTCGGGTATGCACTCGTAACAGTTGAGTGTGAAGGCTAAAATATGGGTGTAACAGAACAGGTTATTTTGATTATTAGAAACTGCAAATACATTGACAATATGCCTATTATAATAAAAAATACATAACAGAAGGTTTGCATCAATGATTTTAGTTGGATTAGGCTACTTTTTACGTGGAAATCACACAACTAAAATCTCAGGATATTAATCTGCAGCCATAGGTAGCCTAATATATTTGAGCTGAAACTATGCAACCAGTCTAGGATAGGCTATAGTGTATTTGAGACTTACCTGTGGAAAACAGCGCACATCCAATGAAAAGTATGACGAAATGCATTGTGATGCTCAAGGATTAATCTATGAAAGTCTGACTGATGCTGGGCGGGTTGAGTTGAAGTATTTAAAGGTGTTTTCTGGGAGTGGTTTATTGCGGGGTAAAAAAATATTCAAAGGAAAAAGATGGAAATGGATAGGTCTTGGCAGGGCATAACACAGGCCACAATCAACTGAAATGAAAGTCACTTCAGTACATACAGACTGTCTTTAATAAGTTAAATTCTGGTGGTCCCTGCACGCAATTTGGTTTTAAGAAAGTGTATAGCTGGCCTACTATAGATTAGACTATACAGTATAATACAATATACAGTATGAAAAACATACAGTAGTCTATAACCAACTATAGCCCTAGTGTAAGTATTGTGTTGTCAGTGTTGTACAGTGCAGTACAGTAGGCTACTGAGCTGGTTTCAAATTGATGTGCTGCTTGATTTGGTTTAATTTCTTCAGGTCGTGTATCAACATCCGCGTATTTTGCTAGATGATCACCCCCCCACTTACACTGACATTTACCAACTCAACCCAAGTTGAACACTGGATTTTGGTGTTTCAACACCAATTGACACTTTCCTGATGTATTTAACCGGTGTTTTACACCTCTTTTTCCCAAATTGTCTCTGGAGAGGATCCCTCACTGAATTGCTTTGGATCCGATCCAGTTTAGACAGCACTACTCAGCAACTGAGTGCACTGCAAATGTAAGTGCACTACATTGCAGTGCACTACATTGCAGTGTACTTCGTTAAGTGCGCGGTAGTAGACACACCCACCCATGCTCTCTTCACATGGATCGACAACGTGTCAAAATAAAAGTCTCTAATTTACTGAGGTAATTATTATGATAGCAAAACAATAAAATAATATTATTACAAAAAGAATACACATATTGTTTATGGCTCCAACACGGGTAAAGCAGTTCCTTGAAGCTAGGCTAAAAAGAAACTCAAAGAAAAAAGAAACTTAACTTATTTCTGGGTAATGGACAGGCCTTCCTATAGGTAGGGCATAACACAGGCCACAAGCAACAAATGAAAGTAACTTTGGTGTTCTGCACCTCTTTTTCACAAACTGTCTCTGGAGAGGATCCCTCACTGAATTGCTCTTCCCAATGCTTCTTCCATTGTTTCTCCTCTATTGCGTTTTTTAATGAGTTTTTCCTTGTCCTCCTTGAGGATTGAGGATTGTTGGGGCAGTTCTATGGGCGTATGTGAAGCCTCTGTGACATTGCTTGTAGAAAGGGCTATACAAATACATATCTTTGATCTCATACGCATGGCAGGGTGAAGGCCAATATTTGCAAATGCAAAGCAATGTCAAAACGGGTAAAGCAGTTCCTTGAAGCTAGGTTATAAAGAAATTCAAAGGAAAAAGAAACATAACTTATTTCTGGGAAATGGACAGGCCTTCCTATAGGTAGGGCATAACACAGGCCACAAGCAACCAATGAAAGTAACATCAGTACTTAATATGTTCAATTCTGGTGGTCACAGCACGCAATTTGATGATGCACGCTATTTGGAATTAGTGATGTTGTGATGTTGCAGACTGAATTAAAGAAAGAAACATGAAGTTTCACCATTGTAACACGTGTGTCACGACCAGGGGCGGACCGGGGGGAAAAAGTGGTCCGGGATCGAGTTAGACCGGCCCACTCACTCAATACACGGCGGGCGGCCCACTCAGTAGTATCAGGCCGGGATTTTCAGGCACACACGCAGACTGCAGGGTTGATGCAATAGTTGTTTATTTGCCAAATATAACAGGTAGTCCAACGGAAGGGTAGTCCACAAAGAGAATCCACGGAACAAATAATCCACAGGGAAAGTGTAAAGACAGGTAACGTACTCACTCCATGACCGAGTGAAGAGGGAAGGACACCCAGTGCTTAAATAGGAAGTAGTAATCACCTCAGGTGTGCCCAGTTAGAAGAAAGGTAGTGTTTAGGTGCTCTAGAGTGAGTGTCGCTCTCTAGAGGACTGGCGACCCTGCACGGACGTGAAAAGTAGGCTACACAGCGCGTTGTCCACTCAATGCATCGCACGTATCGACCAGTCATTGAACTACTTGGAAAAATACCCATACACTTAACATTATTTTGGATGATTACAAAGAAATTACATCATATACACTGTATGTTTCATTTCTTACGTTGAACTTCCGAAGTCCGTAAGAACACATTTCAGAAGACACTTCAGAAAATACGCACCATGAGTGTTACATACAGATCGCGAGGAGGAGTATAAAACTCAGTCAGCGATTGTAGACTACTTAACGTCTTGGACCAAATTATACGTGTTCAAGGTGTTGGAGATTCAAGCTGTGTAATATAGTTGGAGGTACCCGGCAGGGCCGTCGTTTAGGGGTGAAAGGTGATGACAATTCTAGGGGCCCACAGCCCAGGGGGGGCCCACAGCCCAGGGGGGGCCCACAGCCCAGGGGGGGGCCCACACAAATCCCAGTAGCCTATTAGACTTCCCTTTTTATGACTAAATTATTACGCAACACTCATAGACTACTAATGCATCAGTGTTAACACAAAGCCACAAAATCAAGCAAAATTGGAAAAAAAAGTTTTTATTTTCCGAGCACTAACGCCCTTCTTTTAACCCTTGTGCTGCCTTCGGTCACAATGACCCGAAGGTTCACAACGACCCCTCATTCTGCTGCGACAATTTTACCCAATACAAAAACGAATAAAAAGCATTTTCTTTTAACATTTGCGCTGTGGGGGGTGTGAGACAGCCCGACGGTTAAAAGAAAATGCTTCACTTTATTTTTGTATGAGGTACAGTTGTCACAACACGTGGGGGGGTCCAATGACTGATGGGTCACAATGACCCGAAGAGAACACAAGGGTTAAAAAATGTTTATGCTAGATGATCAATCCCCACTTCACTGACATTTTACCAACTCAACCCAGGTTGAACACTGGATTTTGGTGTTTCAACACCAATTGACACTTTCCTGATGTATTTAGCCTGTGTTTTGCACCTCTTTTTCCCAAATTGTCTCTGGAGAGGATCCCTCACTGAATTGCTCTTCCCAAAGTTTCTTCAATTGTTTCTCCTCTATTGCGTTTTTCTATGAGTTTTTCCTTGTCTTCCTTGAGGTTTGTTGGGGGCAGCTCTATGGGTGTATGTGAAGCCTCTGTGACATTGCTTGTAGAAAGGGCTATACAAATACATGTCTTTGATTTGATCTCATACGCATGGCAGGTTGAATGCAAATGTTTGCTGTGAACTTTCAATCAGCATGCAATGTTTCATGCAAAGTAAACTCAAAACGGGTTGTTATGGCA
>CAEFZP010003079.1:0-15016 GCA_903064625.1 Mallotus villosus
TCAATAATGAAGCCTTTAAAAAGCATTAATGTCCATTTGGCTTGGTAAGAACCCTACGCAGCAAAGCCTAAAAGAAGACATGCTGCACTAGGTTCTGCTGATAGCACATTAAGTAATTAAAAGCGATAATCAAGGCTCAATGCTGCTGCGCCTTGGTTTTCCATCTCATAGATACGTTGGGGTTACTGATACTAAGTTGCCCAGCAAAGAAAAAACCAGCGTAAGTGTTTATTGTGAGTTGAGGATCAGATCCCAGCCTAGACGAACAAACGAAACCCCATTCTTCAATTTCAGCATTCTGTTTATTATTATTTAACAAAAACGTTCTGTTCGTCGAGAGCCTCCAAAACCTAATGTCCAATCCTGCGCAAATTGGTTTCGAACCTCTAACCCAGCAGTCCTGCAAATCCGGCTTTGAAAGGATTCGTCAGCGACCACTTATCATTGATTTGCCAACGTACAGCCACAAAAGGAATAACTCGGACATCATCTAAATCATTTAAATATGCAACGCCACCGCCAAGCACATTACCCGATGGAAATTGATACATTGCCGTTAACACCCGCCGTAACTCACTGCATTGGATGATGAGCCCCGTCGGCATAAGCTTTTTGCACTTTAGGAGAAAAGATAACCAGCCACTGTTCATTAGGCTTATAAATCACAGAAAACGAAGCCGAATAACGTTTTATATCAGACCAGCCCCCTGAATAAGATGCTGGTGCTACGGCATTTGAGGTAATTTCCAATCGTAATCTATTTGATCATACCCTAAAGATACGCCAGCAAATATTTTGTGTTTTAAGCTTAATGGCATTTTAAAACTAAAATTTGTCAGCCATGAATGACGCTGCAATGCTGAAGGTGTTTGAGAAACCTGAGATGAACCCGTATCTATTCGTGAAACAGACAACTGAAACGGTAGCCGCTGATTTGTTTTTATTTGATGATACTTTTGGGTAACATTTGAAGCGCTTTAGTACTTGAAGCATTGCCATTGTCAGGCTGCATATTCTTAGTAATTTCTTCTGCGTAACTGGAATTTGAAATAATAAATAAACCAATAAAAGCAGAAAAAAATATAAGGTCACAAAAACATTTTTTGTTCGAGTGAAAATAAACAGCAAATTTCATCAAGTATTCCAACAATGAACATTGTATTAAGATACATGAAGATATGATTTATCAAAAATATAAAGATAATAATTGATGAAAAATACGAGAATGTAGGACTTCTGATGAAAAAAATAAGCAAAGTATTTTAAACACCTGCTTATTTAATACGGTTATTGTTGAAATCTAGGTTACCATAATTTAACGTTATAAATTAACTACGTTGACGGCTTGGTTTTGCTCGTCCTTTTGAACTCACTGTCTTATGCTTATTTACCGCACGGCGAATTTTAGAACTTCTTACTTTTGATCTAGCAACACTGTGCTTATCACTGGCAAGCAATGTGCGAGTTTCTGCAGGTAAAGCAGCTAATTGACGTAAATAATTCACTTGCTCTAGGCTTAATTCAACCCAACCACCACGAGGCAAGTTTTTAGGTAAATCAATCATGCCGTACGAATACGGATCAAACGACTTACTTGTATTTCTTGGGATTCCCATAAACGGCGCACCTCGCGATTACGACCTTCGCTTAACCCCACATGCCACCATTGATTATTCCCTCACCACCAGCAGCAGCAATATGATCAAATTTAGCTTGGCCATCTTCAAGAGTCACACCAACACGAAGGCGCTGCACTGCCGCTTCAGTAACTTCACCAAAAGTGCGAACGGCATATTCACGTTCAACTTCATTTGAAGGATGCATAAGACGGTTGGCAAGCTCACCATCAGAGGTAAAAAGTAATAACCCAGATGTATTAATGTCTAGACGTCCAACAGCAACCCAGCGAGAATCCTTCACCTTTGCAAACGCTCAAACACCGTTGTTCTTCCTTCGGGATCTTTACGGCTACAATCTCACCTTCTGGCTTGTGATATGCCAAAACGCGGCAAATTTGCTCTTCTTCCGCTTTAAGATTAATAACGCGTCCATCAATACGAACTTTAGCTGTCACTTCAATTCTGTCGCCTAATGTGGCAATTTCACCATCAACACTAACTCGCCCTGCAGCAATCCATGCCTCCATCTCACGACGGGAGCCATGGCCTGCTCTGGCCAAGACTTTCTGCAATTTTTCACTCATTAGATTAATTCTTCCATCTTAGGTACTTTTTATCTATACCCCATATATAAGGCTTTTGCGCATTCTATCAGAAAACAGCTAAATGGCTTGATAAAGATTAATCATCTTGTCAGTATCGAAAAATTGCGTTCTAATTAGAAAAGTAATGGCATCTTATATAGGCTCAGCAGATGTAAGAGGGCAGGACTCACTTTTTTAAGTTCCCCATCAACTTCACTACCACCGCCTACACCACCAGCGATACTCTCACACAAGGCGTTAGAACAGTATCGAGTCGACTAACGCCGGAGAACACAACTACAGGCAACAGATACAT
Organism: Mallotus villosus; assembly: GCA_903064625.1. Lineage (NCBI taxonomy): Eukaryota > Metazoa > Chordata > Actinopteri > Osmeriformes > Salangidae > Mallotus > Mallotus villosus. The sequence goes on from CAEFZP010003079.1 coordinate 2,520, forward strand.
CCCTTATACAAGTAACAAAACCAAAGGAAAGAGTTGTTGTAAGTAAACAATTAGCTCAAGGTTTAACTATCAAGAAACATTCGAATGAGGTCCGACCAAAACCTCAGCCTCCATTACTATCCCAAGGTCCTAGTCACCCACTTCCCAAAATGTTGTATTCAAAGACACAGACTTATAGTCCTCAACACGTTATTCAACCAATGACAAATCTTTTGAAGTGTCTGACTCAATAACAAGGTGAGGTTTTTCTTTTGCATCAAATAAAGTAAATAATGCCTTTGAATCTATTAGGGCGGGTAAATCTGCTAGCGAATTTAAATTAAAGTAATCTAGAAAATCTGGGGTTGTGCCATAAAGCACAGGACGTCCTGGTACTTCTTTATGTCCAATAACCTTAATCCAATTTCTCTCAAGCATACTTTTAATGATTTGACTGCCACAGCAACCCCGCGCACTTGCTCAACATCAGCGCGAGTGACTGGTTGTTTGTAAGCAATCACAGCCAAGTTTCCAATGTAGCACGGGAATATTTCGGTGCTTTTTTCTTGCCAGAGAACCTGTAAAAAAGGTGCTAATTCTTCTCTGGTTTGAAACGGTAACCACCAGCAACGTTGACAAGCTGCACACCATGAGCAATGTAATCATGCTGCAACTCGGTCAAAATTTGACGAATTCTTAATGAAGAAACATTAAAGTTTGCCAACAAATTGTCTTTTAAATCTTTCACTGACACCGTTTTTGCTTGAACAAAAAGGCTGGCTTCTATCAATTGTTTTAGCTGTATATCATCGATTGGCATATAAATTCCGATGCTCTCAAGGCTACAGGGCTTTAACGTATATCACGGCAAGTGGTTCGCGCTGATATAAAGTCACCAGTAATTCTTTCACCAGTTCCATTAACGCAAGAAATGTAACAACCACGCCGCTTCGCCCTTCTTCATAGGTAAATAACTGACTAAATGCGTATAAGTGTCGCTATTTAACATAGATAAAATCTGGCTCATGCGTTCCCGTGTTGATAAGACTTCACGGATCACTTGATGATTCTCACAAGCTTCAACTCGAGCAAGCACGGCTGAAAACGCACTGGCGATATCTCTCAATGCAACATCAGGCATAAGTAACTCAGGCTTAATATTTAAAGGCGGCATCACTTTGGCCTGATAAATATCTCGATTCAATCTTGGTAAATCATCCAGTTTTTCTGAGGCATTTTTAATGACTTCATAAGCCTGCAACTGCTGAATAAGCCGCACTCTCGGATCAACGTCATCGTCATCCTCAAATGGTGAGCGAGGCAACAGCAACCGTGACTTAATTTCCGCCAAGGTTGCCGCCATAACCAAATAGTCAGCCGCCAATTCAATTTTTGCTTCAGTCAATAGCTCAATATATTCAAGGTATTGAGCTGTTTATTTTTTGAAGTGGTAAATCAACCACATCAAGCTTTTGTTTACGAATTAGATAAAGTAATAAATCAAGCGGTCCTTCAAGGTTTCTAAAAAAACCTCAAGCGCATCAGGTGGAATAAATAAATCAGCAGGCCATTCCTTAACCGGTTCACCATTGATTAACGCTAAAGGAGTCACTTGCTTACTCTTGCGGTCGCATCAGGTAGTTCACCCTTCAAATCAACTTGGTCAATCAAGAATAGCGCTGAGATCCCCAGCTCCCTCCCTTAATACTTCAATTTCACCTTCTGACATATCAACTACAGTGGTTGGATTTTCTCCTAAATAGCCACCATGTAAATGGCTTCCACTTGATGCTCCAAAATATCGCGAATATGCTCAGGATCTGATTCCGCAAATTGATTACCCGGCATCACTAAACTGGTGGACATTAAAGGCTCGCCTAATTCTTCAAGTAAGGCCAAAGCAATCACATTATTGGGTACGCGAATACCAATGGTTTTCTTTTTGTCATTTTGTAAACGGCGAGGCACTTCTTTGGTGCTTTAAAAATAAAAGTAAAAGGCCCAGGCGTACAAGCCTTTAATAATCGAAACGCTTGATTGTCCACTTTTGCATAGTGTGACAACTCGGACTAAATCGCGCACCATCAACGAAAAGTTGATGATCATTTTCAATATGACGAATATGAATAATGCGTGTCATCGCATCTTTTTTACCTAATAAACACCCAAGGGCATAACCAGAGTCCGTTGGAATAAACAATCACACCACCCGTTTTTAAAATATTAACAGCTTGACTAATTAATCGTGTTTGTGGATTAATTTCATGCACATAAAAAAATTGACTCATTTTTTATTCCAAATTTTAGAAGTCCAAACCCACTCCAATACCTGGGGGCTGGTACAAATTTTTTCCAAGCTCAACCCAACCACCAGGAAAATGAAAATCGCTGCCTAGAGAAGCCGATAGTTCATGCTGAATACTCAGTGATGCAAGGTTGTTTCTATCTTCGATGGTTTGTTGTCCTAACACCACTTCCATGGCATCGCCACCCGCTAACTTAAAATCTTGGATCAAGCGTTGTAAGCCATTTTTTCGATAGCTTATAAGCACTTGGATGAGCCAAAACAGCAATGCCTTGCGCTTGATGAATAATCGCTATGGCATCAGACATACATGACCAATTATTTGGTACCATATACCCTGTGTTGCCTTTAGCAAGATAGCGTTTAAATACGCCGTTATTATCCGCAGCGTAGCCTTGCTCCACCAAAAAACGCGCGTAGTGCGCTCGGCTAATCGCCGCGCCATTAGCAAAGCGTTTTGCGCCTTCATAGGCATTAGCGATTCCTGCTTTATTTAATCGAACGCCAATTTCCAGTGCTCTGAGCTCTCGAAGTTCACGCTGACGCTCCAAAAAAGCCAATAATGCGTCATTATTAACATCCACATTCAAGGCGACAATATGTATGTCAAAACTCTGCCAATGGGTCGAAATTTCAACACCATTGATTAAATGCAGTGGATTTCTTGTTGATTGTTAAATTCATGGCTTCAGCCAAACCAGCCACAGTATCATGATCAGTATAGCCACATTTCCACTGCATTTCAATGGCTCTTGCCACTAATGAAGCAGTGTTAATCGACCATCTGATGCCGTTGTATGGCTATGAAGATCAGCCAAAATCGTTTCATTTATCATAGCGGACATTGTAATTGATTGAGTTCAAGAATGCTTGATTAAGGCAAGTTAAAGATGAATAAAACTTCACAGATTGATTGACTTTTATCGAATAGTCATGTTTTCTATAAAGAAAGATAACAGAGTATGAATGAAATGATGCCGATCAGTTAATATAAGTTAAAACTTAATTTGTAACTCTTTGATCGATTTAAATTCAAGCCATCGCATTCAACACATTGAAAAACAACGGAACTAAAACGAATATACAAATTATGGCAACGTTAAACCATTATATAAATACACAAAACAATATTTGGTGGTGGCACTTCCCTCAATAGTGGGTGGTGTTTGATGCTGTAATTTTTCAATACAGATTAAAAAACCCGCTCACCGTCAGCGGGTTTTTTGTTTAATAAAATATCCCGCAGCGCTGATACTTAAAGGACTATCGATGACAACAACAGCAAAAGGGACAGACTAATGAAGCACTTATTTCCCAAAGTTAACGTTTTCAAATCAAAGGTTAACTACCATAGAGATCCCCTTAGTCTGTATCAGCACTTTATGCCAAAATGCACCTCATACCCTCTTATTAGAATCTGCCGAAATAACAACAAAGGATCATCTTCAAAGCATTATTATGCTCCAAGCGGCATTAATGATCCGTTGTGACGGTTATCAGCTCACTTTTACTGCATTAACCAAAAACGGCGAATCACTTTTACCTGCAATTCAACGCTTTTTGGTCAAGCAAACGGATTTGAAAACGCACAAGCTAAATGCCAAGAAAAAGTCGTCATTATTCAACTGCAACCATCAACGACATTCTTGACGAAGATGCCAGACTGAAATCTTGTTCGCCCTTGGATGGATTAAGAATGTTGGTCAATCACCTTAATCCTGATAGTACGCCCTCTTTTGAAGATCTTTTTTTAGGTGGCGTACTAGCCTATGATTTAATTGATACTGTTGAGCCACTATCCAAAGTCCCAAACATCAATAATCATTGCCCTGATTACCTTTTTATCTGGCTGAAAATTTAATTATTATCGATCATCAACAGCAAATAGCAGACATTGTCAGTCACACTTTTTCAACCGATAACAACATTATTCAATCAATAGAGAAGCAAACAGATAGGTTAAGTCACTTGCCAATATTTCTTGTCCAACAGCGACACAAATGCCTTTATCTAATCAGGATAAGTTAAAGAAGCGGTGAATATATCCGATGATAAATTCAAAAAATCGTCAGCGAACTCAAACAGAAATCATCGTCGGTAATATTTTTCAAGTAGTGCCTTCTCGCAGCTTTTCTCTACCCCTGCCCTAATACGCTGGGTGCATACCGTGCACTAAAGAAAACCAATCCAAGCCCCTATATGTTTTATTTTCGAGGATCTGATTTCACGCTATTTGGTGCATCCCCAGAGAGCTCATTGAAATATGAAGCAAGCTCAAGGCAGGTTGAGGTGTATCCCATTGCAGGTACTCGTCCTCGTGGTAAAAAACCAAATGGTGAAATCGATACGGATCTTGATTCACGAATTGAACTTGCTCTGCGTCTGATAAAAAAGAGCTATCTGAACATCTCATGTTGGTCGATCTTGCTCGAAACGACATTGCGCGCATTACCGTCTCAGGTACTCGAATGTCACCGAGTTATTAAAAGTTGATCGTTATTCCCACGTAATGCATTTAGTCAGCCGAGTCACTGGCGCATTAAAGCCAGAGCTTGATGCCCTTCACGCTTATCAAGCTTGCATGAATATGGGCAACTTTAGTCGGCGCGCCAAAAATTCGAGCAGCCCAATTAGTTCGTCAAGTTGAGCAAGGCCGCAGAGGCAGCTATGGCGGCGCAGTGGGTTATCTCAACGCATTAGGTGATATGGATAGTTGCATCGTTATCCGCTCCGCGTTCGTCACCGATGGTATCGCCTATATACAAGCAGGAGCAGGTGTTGTATTTGATTCAAATCCACAATCAGAAGCTAATGAACCAGACAAAAGGCGCAAGCGGTAATCAATGCCATTAAAATCGGTGGAGGAAGCCAAGCATGACATAAGTGTCAATAACAATACCAATATCAAAATTTACTTATTAGATAATTTTGATTCTTTCACCTACAACTTGGTTGATCATTTAGAACACTGGGTTTTACCGTTATTATTTACCGTAATGATATCAGTGCTGAATTTATTGCCGATAAAATGCTAAAAGAGCAAACAAATCCCCTGTTGGTTTTATCCCCAGGTCCTGGCAATCCATCTTCTGCCGGGTGCATGTTATCACTCATCAATTTAGTTGCGGGCCAAGTGCCGATTTTAGGCATTTGCCTTGGTCATCAAGCATTAGTTCAGCATTACGGTGGTACCGTTGATATTGCGCCAACCACTGTTCATGGTAAAGCAAGTCCCATTAATCATAATAGCCAAGGCATTTTTGAGCACTTTGCATCACCTTTACCCGTAGCTCGATATCACAGCTTAATCGCCACTAAGGTGCCAAATTGCCTCGATGTTATTGCTTATACCGATGAACTGCCAATGGCTATCAAGCACAAAAAGCATCAATCCATTGGTTTTCAGTTTCATCCTGAGTCTATTTTAACAACAGAGGGAAGTCGCCTTTTAGCTCAAACTTTCCATTTTTTAACAGCTAACCAAGAACGAGGCAATAAAACCATAAGCTCACAAGGAGACAAAAATGACAAGCTGTCAGCACGGGCTTTTAGAGAAACTATACCAAGGCAAAACCTTATCTCGAAGTGAGTCAAATTCTCTTTTTAGTGAATTAATTCAAGGTGAAATGGCCGAAACATGTATCGCCGCCATGCTTATTGCCCTTAAAGTTCGTGGTGAAACCATTGATGAAATCACAGGTGCTGCCGATGCCCTTCGAAAGGCAGCTAAGGCTTTTCCTAAAACTGAAAGTTTGACCCAAGGTATCATTGATATTGTGGGAACAGGTGGTGATGGTCACAACACCATAAATATTTCCACTACCGCTGCATTTGTAGCCGCAGCTGCTGGAGCCAAAGTCGCAAACACGGTAATCGCAGTGTATCAAGCAAATCAGGTTCTTCTGATATTTTAGCCACCCTTGGCATTGATTTAACCATGAAGCCTGAAACTGCAGCTCAGTGCCTAGATGATTTTGGATTATGTTTTCTATTTGCACCTCACTACCATGGAGGAGTAAAACACGCTATCCCCGTTCGGCAGCAGCTAAAAACGCGCACTTTATTTAATATTCTTGGGCCTCTTATTAATCCAGCTAAACCTGACTATATGTTCTTGGTGTTTATAGCAAAGAGCTTATTACACCCATTGCCAAAACCCTTATGCACTTGGTGTAAAAAGAGCCATGGTGGTACACGGAAGCGGTTTAGATGAAGTAGCCCTTCATGGCACAACCTTCGTTGCTGAACTTAAAGATGGTGACATCAAACACTATCAATTATCACCTGCTGATTTTGGGCGTAGATAGCGCACCAATTTCATCCCTTGAAGGAGGAACACCTGGTGTTAATGCTGTTATCACTCAACACATTCTTCAGGGAAAAGGGCAACAGCCCATATGAATGCAGTCGCCATTAATGCAGCTTGCGCCTTATACCTTGCGGGAATAAGCGCAAATATTAAGGATGGGACGAAAACCGCGTTGAATACTCTAAACTCAGGAAAAGCATGGAAGCTAGTAAACAAACTTGCCAATGCCAGCGCGTCATCCCCAGCTACCAATATTGCTGGAAAAAGGAATTAACCCCATGCCCAATGTATTAACTCGCATTATTGAAAGTAAATACCAGCACATTGAACAGCTGAAAATGCGTTTCCCTGAGCAAAGTCTACAGCCTAAATTATCGAGTCGTAGCCTTTATGATGCACTAAGAAGGATAATACGGGTTTTATTTTAGAGTGTAAAAAAGCCAGCCCATCAAAGGGATTAATTCGAAATGACTTTGATGTGAAGGCAATTGCGAGCATTATGCAGATTATGCGGCAGCAATTTCAGTGCTGACAGATGAAGCCTTTTTTATGGGAAATATGGATTGCATTCCCAAGGTTAAAGCTAAAGTTTCCCAGCCTGTTTTTATGTAAAGACTTTTTTATCAGTCCGTATCAAGTCAAACTAGCCGCTCATCAAGGCGCTGACGCTATTCTACTCATGCTGTCGGTTCTAAATGATAGTGAATATCAAGCTCTTGCTAATGAAGCTATAAATTATCAACTTGATGTTTTAACTGAAGTCAGTAACGAGCAAGAAGTGAGCCGAGCGACTCAAACTCAAAGCTAAATTATTGGTATTAATAATCGAAATCTGAGGGATTTAACCACTAATTTAACCACCACTGAAAAACTCGCTAAATTGATACCTGATAGCACAGTGATTGTGAGCGAGTCAGGCATTTATAATCATCAGGATGTTAAGCGGCTAAGTCCTCTGGTTTCAGGATTCTTAGTCGGCAGCTCGTTAATGGCTGAAAACGAGTTAGATCTTGCCTGTCGAAAACTCATTTTGGTGAAAACAAAGTCTGTGGCATAACACGAGTTGAAGATCTTAATTATGCCGCTGAGGCCGGTAGTGTTTATGGCGGATTAATCTTTGCACCTAACACACCAAGAGCCATTTCATTGGAAGATGCTATTCCTCTGGTTAAGAGTCATCGACAGCAAAAAAAACAAACTCACATTATTGGTATATTTGTCAATCAAGCAGCAGAGCTTATTGCTCAATATGCGCAAACGCTTTCACTTTTTGCAGTCCAGTTACACGGTCAAGAAACAAATCAAGAAGTGGATCTATTGCGACAAAAATTGAATGAATTAAATCCCGACACGCAAATATGGAAAGCCATCGCCATCGACGTTGGTAGTGATGACTTAACTGATTTATCGATTGAAAAAACGAGCAATATAGCTCGTACGTTTACGACAGTAAAAATGCCTCACAATTTGGCGGCACTGGCAAATGTTTAATTGGCAACTTCAACTACCTCAAAATCTTCGTCAATGCTGGCAGGCGGGCTAACCGCTGACAATGCTGATATAGCATCTCAGCAAGGCTTTTTAGGATTAGATTTTAACTCAGGTATTGAATCCGCTGCCGGAATAAAAAATAAAGCACTTATCAAAAAACCCTTTGATGAACTTCGTAACTACTAACCAGTTATCTAGCCAGTGATAAAAATACAAAATGAAATTCAGTTTCTAAGGAAAGGTAATGAATCAATTTAAACTTAACCCTTATTTTGGCGAATATGGCGGCAGCTTTGTACCGCAAATATGATGCCTGCTTTAGTACAATTAGAAAATGCGTTTATTGAAGCTCAGCAAGATCCCGAGTTTCAAAAAGAATTTACCGATCTTTTAAACAATTACGCAGGCAGACCGACCGCACTAACATTAACCCGCAATATTAGCCCTAATCCACTGGCTAAAATTTACCTCAAACGAGAAGATTTACTCCATGGCGGCGCGCATAAAACCAATCAAGTGCTGGGACAAGCATTACTTGCTAAACGCATGGGTAAAACTGAATCATTGCCGAAACAGGTGCAGGTCAACACGGCACAGCAACCGCTTTAGCATGCGCACTCCTTGGTTTAAAGTGCCGCGTTTATATGGGTTGCAAAAGATGTTGAACGGCAGTCCCCCAATGTGTTTCGCATGAAATTAATGGGTGCTAAAGTGATATCGGTAACTTCTGGCTCTGCCACATTAAAAGATGCCTGCAATGAAGCCATGCGCGATTGGTCAGCAACTATGATACAGCCCACTATCTTTTAGGCACTGCGGCAGGACCTCATCCATTTCCAACCATAGTCAGAGAGTTTCCAAAAAATCATTGGTGAAGAAAACTAAGCAGCAACTTTTTGAACAAGAAGGTCGTTTACCTGATGCTGTCATTGCCTGCGTCGGTGGAGGCTCTAACGCTATCGGGATCTTCGCTGATTTTATTGATGATCCAAGTGTTAAATTAATTGGCGTCGAACCTGCAGGACTGGGATTAAATACTAGGCAACATGGTGCGCCGCTAGCCCTTGGTAAACAGGGATCTTTTTTGGCATGAAGTCACCAATACTGCAAACACCTGAAGGCCAAATAGAAGATCATATTCTATCTCCGCAGGTCTTGATTTTCCGTCAGTAGGGCCGCAACACGCCTATTTGCAATCCATCGGTCGCGCCAGCTATGAATCAGTCACTGATAATGAAGCGCTCGACATGTTTGAATTTTTAGCAAAAAAGAAGGCATTATTCCCTGCTTTAGAGTCTGCCCATGCATTGTGTTACGCAATCAAAATGGCAAAGGATGTCACCAAAGAAACGATTATCGTGGTTAATCTTTCTGGGCGTGGGGGATAAGGATATATTTAGCGTCGCGGATGCTTTAAATGCAAAGATGAAGGAGCAAAAAAATGACCAATAATCAAAATTTAAAGTGACTGAAAGCCGTTATCAAAAAACCTTCACCGCTTTAAAAGCCGCTAAACAAGGTGCATTTGTGCCATTTGTGACGTTAGGCGATCCAACGCAAATATATCTCTGGATATTATTGATGTATTAGTTAGCAATGGTGCAGATGCATTAGAGCTCGGATTTCCATTTTCAGATCCATTGGCCGATGGTCCTGTAATCCAAGGCGCAAACGTTAGGGCTCTTAACGCAAAACAACGCCTCAAGTATGCTTTGATATGATCAAAAAAGTACGAGCTAAATATCCAGAGCTTCCTATTGGTTTGCTGGTTTATGCCAACCTTGTTTATGCCAATGGCATCAATAATTTTATTTAACCGCTTATAATGCAGGGGTGGATTCCGTATTAATTGCCGATGTTCCCATTGAGGAAGCAACTGATTTTATCAAAGCGGCAAAAGCCAATCATATTGCGCCTATCTTTATTGCCCCACCCAATGGTAATGATGTACACACTAAAACAAGTTGCTGAAAATAGTGAAGGCTACACTTATTTACTTTCAAGATCTGGCGTAACTGGCACTGATACTCAAGCAAATATGCCAATAAATAATATTTTAACAAAATTGACTAATTACAATGCACCACCACCCTTGCTAGGATTTGGCATTGCAAAACCGTCACAGGTAACTGCGGCAATTAAAGCAGAGCCGCTGGCGCAATCTCTGGCTCTGCCACCGTCAAAATTATTGAGCAAAATCTTAACGACACAACCAAAATGTTATCGCTTTTAAGTGAGTTCACTCAACAAATGAAAGCCCGCAACCTAGGCTCTGTTGACATAGATTTATCAGGTTTTGTTCGAATTAACAGCAATTTTATCGCGGCGCGAGGTATGATGCTTAGTCATTCTAAGTCCATGTCTTGCAACATGAGAAAATGGCGGTTAAACGAACCCTTGGGCTGCATTGTCGGTACTTTTTTGTTACGTTATCGTCTATTTATGTAGACTAACTACACCGCATAGACTCTGCCTTACATAAAATACCGACAAAAGCAGCAAAAATGCACAAATCTATGTCAACAGAGCCTAGGCTCTGTTGACATAGATTTATCACGTTTTGTTCGAATTAACAGCAATTTTATCGCGGCGCGAGGTATGATGCTTAGTTATTCTAAGTTCATGTCTTGCACAATGAGAAAATGGCGTTTAAACGAACCCGTTGGGCTGCATTGTCGGCATTTTTGTTACGTTATCGTCTATTTATGTAGAATAACTACACCGCATAGACTCTGCCTTACATAAAATACCGACAAAAGCAGCAAAAATGCACAAATCTATGTCAACAGAGCCTAGCTTCTTATCAGATAAATAGACCATCACGAGAGCCGAGTTCTGGTTTATTCTGTTTTAATTGGCGAAACAAATGAACTAGAAAGAAACTAATAGAACTTGGCTTTATAACGCTCAAAAGCTTTAAGAACATGTTACGGTCATATACCCATATGGGTATATGTAAATTGGCTTTATATTGACTGTATTTAGCTTTTTGGTAAATTCGAGCATATACTCAATCAATTTCTATTGATTTCAATGTGAGTGTAATATGGCAAGGACACGCAAGATAGATCCCCATCTGAGTCAAATGCTTAATTTATTGATGACTGAACTTAAATCAACACTGGCTGATTTTTCTTCAACAATAATCGAACTTAAAAGATTATTACCTTCCGCAAATGCCTGCTTTTGAAAAAGAAGCGGAAAAAGAGCTACCAACTGACATTGAGTTAGCACCCTCACCCACTGATACGGTTCCGTTAGAAGCAGCCATTCATCGCGCATTTTGTAAAATCAGCGCACTTCCACAGAAAATACGCGTCTTGCCATGCGTTACCCTGGCTTCATATCTATCGATTTTACAGCACAAAAAAACAGCACTCTTGAGCAAATAGATAACATTAATAGCATCAAACAGAATATCGCTGATCTCGTTAAAGTCTCTTTTAACAATCGCCAAACCGCCCATAATATAATGCATCATCTGTTTCCGGGACTTCTCTATCAGCAAGCGATTCCGCCCCATTTATACACTGACAAACCAAGATTGTTATGGGTATTTTACTGGTCGATTAGACCCTTAGTTAAACGCCTAACTAAAGAACAAGCTTTTGAAGAATTAGAAGCAGCAAAAGAATTCCGCCGTTTTGATTTAAGTCAGTTCAACAAGCAGATATGCTTGATCGCATTGAATTTTGAGAAAAACATTATTGCTCGAATTCCTGACGATAAATTTATCGTCGAGCGCCGCGTTGCTAGGGTTCAACCTTTTATGACTTTTATGATAGTGGTGACAAAGGCAAGGTAGAAAAAATTGCCTGCCGTAATGCAAGCTTACCCTTATCGTATTGGTAAAGCCAATCTAGCAACGCCCCTCAAGAATTATCATGAGCATGAAATGTTGATAGACAATGCCCCAGAGTCAATTGTTGAAACACTGATTATTCCACGCAAGCATTGGTATCTTACGTCCGTTCCAAAAACTAACATCAATACGCGGTATCGCTTGGTTTTGTATTTTGTAACATATCATATAAAAACACTCAGGTATGACTAAAACAGGGATTGTTTTTTAGTCCATTTGAATAGTACTTATTGTTATTCATTAAAAGGAAGTTAACATATGACAGGAAACGTACCCACAAATAGCACGTCTCAGACTTTCTCAAAAGAAACGTTCTCATACCCACAAGAAATACAATGTTTTATCGCTTTTTATCAAACACTAAATAAAACAATATTGATAAACTCGCCGATATTTATCACCCCTCAAATTACCTTTATTGATCCACTCCATAACACTCAGGATCTGTTCGAACTAGAGTCCTATTTTACCAATATGTATACCAATGTGACTCAAATTCATTTTTCAATAAACAGGTTGTTATTCAAGATCGTGAAGCCTGTTTATTTTGG
>CAEFZP010003080.1:5000-14382 GCA_903064625.1 Mallotus villosus
CTGTTGTTTGAATCAGAACATAAAAAAGTATAATTGTTTTTCCATTATTGTACTGACCTCTGCATTCAAAGCTTTTTTCTGCACATATCGATCACTATTTTCCCACCGGCCTTAAAACAAGGCTTTACCATGACATTATATTTTGCAATGTGCACTTTTGGGAGAAAATCCTTGTCTTTTTTTTCTTTCTCCTCGTGCAGTTGAAACCACAATCAATCATCGAGGCTAATGGAGATGCACTCCTGGCAGACTGAAGAGCTGCAGAACACATTTCCACCTTCTATTTTTGCAAAAGGCTCATCGAACATTATGTCGCAGATTACAACCACAGCATTTAACTGCTCCCAACACTGCCTTCAATGCCAGAATTGGATGAGTAATTTAAACTCTACTTCAAATTTCGTTCAGTAACAAGGAAATACTTGCGTTTGAGCACATGCATCAATAGTAACTTAGTAATCAGAACTTAAACAAAGAATTTTTAAAGACTGGTCTGTTCCAAGAAGGAAGAACCAGACTAGACTTGGACCAAGTGCTGGCTTTTGTCCAAAATGAATTTTTGACCAATGGACAGATGCCGGTGGTACCGTTGGCTACAGTCTTCGCGCAGTTCACCGGGGATTTGTCGTTTCTCCAAGGATACATAATACGTTCATTAATCAATTGTTGATCACAGGTGTCGAATTAAGGCGACACAGACGCTTGAGAAGACGACAATACAGCTCAGAGGGCAAATGCCTTTGGCAACCTGGACGGCTATGAAAGTTAAAGCCCTATGGGCATTTGTCCTCCATGGCTGTATAGACGTTTTTAGCCGATATGTGTTATGGATGGAGGCCTATACCACAAATAATGATCCTAAAGTGGTTGCAAGTTACTTCATCAAGACAGTTTCAAGCATAGAGGGATGTCCCAGAGAGGGGCTGCGTGCAAGCGGTGCACGGAAAATGGCGTGTGTCGAAGAGATGCATATGTTTTGCGGAGAAACCACCCGACAGTTTTGGGCAAAGGGGAAGATAAGCTTCCTTTACGGAACAGCAAGCAAACCATCTCATTGAGGCATGGTGGGGTACCCTCCGCAAACAGAGTGCACAGTTTTTTTGGATGAACCTTTTAAAAACTTTCCAGGATGACTGGCACTTCACAAGGAAGACTTTTTGGACAAAACCCTTATCCATTCTGTTCCTAAATCTTGTTTCAGGTAACAACTTTCCTTATCTTATGACATTAATCGCTTAATAAAGTTAGTAAATGAAAAGCATTATTAACATACTTATGAGTTTAATCTGCATTAGATCCACTGTGGAATAAATCACATTTATAAGCACTCACACATATCAATGCTTATAACAGTGATCAATAACACCACATTATCAGCATTTTTCAAGACTTATAAGGGCCGAGTAATCATAATACATCATACTTCTGCTGGTCACTACTACATGGTTTTTTGCAAGGTAGAAATAGGTATTCTTTATATTCATATTTGTAATATCTTAAACATGGGTTTTTTAATGCATTGATAATAACGTTTACAGATCTGTTGTATACTTGAGATTCTAAATTTCCTTTAACTGGTCATGTTCGTCCTTATTTAAAGAGGTTTTCCATTGATTATTTGTTGATTTTACACACAAAATCTGGTATCAGTTATAATTTAAATATTGACTAGCTGATGGGGGCAATGCAATGACACAACGCAGCACCTAGGCTCATTTAGTAGATGGCAGCAGTAGTCCCAACACCGTTCCTATTTCACAGGTGTTTTAATTGTAGTGGTGATTTTTACTTTACTTGTGCTTCTTTTTCTTTTGCAGGATGACTGGATGAAGTTTCCGTACATGGAATTCACACAAAAAATCAGACCAAGATCAAGTTGATTTTGGTTCGGGTCGGCCAGTGGTGATGTAGCTTCGTTCCCAGAGTTTACACATTGCTGAGGATAGACTCACAACCGTTTGCGCATGGAAGGAGGGTCACTTGTGTTTGGAGAGTGTACTCCCAAGTCCGAGTTTCCTCCTTGTGATTCCACTGTTTTGAACATGTTGTCTACTAATGGAAGAAAAGGATGGGAATGCTCCAGCAGGATCCACGAGCTGCAGCTGATCTATACATCATTTTATATAGGAACGACAGGGAAATATTTGATCATTATAAATATCACCTATATGGACGAGTATTGCTGTGCTGTCATCTAACTAAGAAGTTAAGTTTTAGAGAACTTGTTCCAGATGATTGCATTTGGTTGAAGGCACGTTGCTCAGCAGCTAAGGCTGTAGAAAGAGACTCAAAGCTGGAGACTCTTCCTACCTACTTAATGAAATTACGCAGAAGAACGTATCCAAAAGCCTGTGTTCGCTGCGGGAGATCACCCCTCATCGCATCATCATCATCAATCATCATCATCATCATCAATCTCTTCCCCTCGTCAGAGGCACTGACATAACTTGCATACGTCCTATTAAGCATTGCCAGATCTGTCTCCCTCAGATCCACGTTCTTCAGCTGCACAACCGTGGGAAAACAGGTAAAAGGAAAGCTCCGGGGGGGGGAGTTCGGTGTGTTGGACACAAAGATATTTTTGTTCATCGCCAGAACATAGTTACAGTTTTTAACTTCCTATTAGACTTTGCGTCGTCTGTGGCTGCTACACTAAGCTCATACGGAGCGATAATTAACGGAGGCTTACGGGGGGTCTAAACTGTTGTTTACCGCAGAGTCTCGTATGCCGGGAGCTCGGGTATAGGGGGGGTGCAATAACTGTGGCAAGCTTTAATCACTGCTGTTTGCGGCAGTTAAAGATTATATGATACTGTTTTTTTGCACTTTAAGTCCATTTTTTATTAGTAGCACAATGGTAACCAACCGGGTTAAATCTGTGCGGTACCCACCATTGTCCAAAAGAGAAAGCCAGCCCTGCACCTATGACGAACCTAATTCAGTTGGACTAATTTCATTCGGACATTTTTTCTACTAGATCTGACTAGTAGAACATTGGCACAATGCTGGCCAGTCCCTTTTAACACTGGATTTTTGATTTACCAGTATCTGTAGCAATGTAACCTA
The DNA here is from genome assembly GCA_903064625.1 of Mallotus villosus. Lineage (NCBI taxonomy): Eukaryota > Metazoa > Chordata > Actinopteri > Osmeriformes > Salangidae > Mallotus > Mallotus villosus. The sequence continues at coordinate 8,067 of CAEFZP010003080.1, forward strand.
TGGTGAAGATTGTTGAGGTGCCTAACTTTGTATACTTACAGTACCCTTGTCCCCAAGGGACCAAGCTGTACAATTGTGAGTTGCTTAGAAGCATGTTAATCCTTGCCGCCCCAATTTGTTGGTTATGTCGCATCGGTTCCTATAACTTCTCGAGTATTTTAAATTCCGCCTCAGTTAAATGTGTTTTTCCAAGTTAGCTGATGCTGATCGGAAGGGCAACTCAAGCGTCCATGTGTGTAATTTTTCATGTTCTTTTCACCCTTACATTTCATTCATTCATCAGTACATTTATTTTTTCGCTGGGAGGGGCGTGGGTAGTAGAGGGGATGGAGTGAGGTCTCCTAATGCCTGGTGTTTTCTTTAAATTTTGTGGTCAGAGGCTTGTCGCCCCTGTTTCAAGGTGGGAATTTACTTACTCGTCATACATGTTGGGGGTGATTGCTTGACATGTGGGGGGAGAAATAAAGGAGAAGAGGACAAAGGTACCATTTCAGGTTTGATATTTAAATCGTCTGTCTCTTCCATCCACATTTGACTTTTTCAAGCTGTTTTACTGGTGACTAGTTTTAACCTGCTACATTAGGCTAAATGATTCACTTGTACCTTTTAAATTATTCACTTGGATATTTTTTAGATTGTCAATCTGATTACTTTTTTTAGTCTTTAGTTCAGGTTTTTCATTGTCCCCTAAGGTTGGAGGGATGGGGTGTGAAGAGGGGGGAGTTGGGGTAGTGCCACATGTAACTTTGTAGTTTTTTGATCAACACTATACAGATTCTCCACAGACGACAGTGTGCGCGGTGGTTCTCTATGGATTATTCACTTAGGGTATATTTTTTCTTGTTGTTTTGGCGAGGTGATCTCGGGTGGTCATGGTGTGGAAGTGGCGGAATTTGGGCCAGCCCTGAACTAATGATTTTTCTTAAAATGGTGTATCACAATGATTATCAATAAATGCTTTGTAACATTCTCAAGAGTCTGTATTTTAAACCTTATTTTTATACCCATCAATTTTTTACCCATATGGATATGGGGGCGCTTGATCAACATTAGATCAACATTAACCGAAGACCCCGAATACAAATGTGGTAAAGGTAACATTTGATTAAAATTACAACTTCATATTAAACTAAAACATTGTTTAAGTAATTACCAATAGTAAACATTGTAAAATCTCATACAACATATGCTTGTCATAAAAGAACACTTTTAAACATACCATTGAGTGTTGATATGACATTTAACATTTTCACACGTTGCTTTTACTGGATATGTCAGCTAAAACAAGCCCATGAGCTTAAACTGCAGTTTACTGAAGGAACATTCTAACTAAGCCATTCAGAAGATGAAGCATACGAATTACATTTGTATGGTAAATCAAATAAAAAGTTTAGATGTTGTAGCCCTAGCCCTTCTCTTATAGCCTCTTTATCACAACATATCTTCCACAGGTCGGCTGACCTTAATTGGCTATTCAACTATGATCCTGTAGGATCACAACATACCAAACATTTCCTCCATAAACTTTAAGCAACAGGCAATCTTGTACTATGTTAGTGAATTAAGACTAACTAAACCCCTGAAAACATGACACTGTAGAACACGTAAGATGACACAATTACGGCACTTTGGATTGCTTTATCAAAATGGGTTAAAGTGTGTAATGTAAGACACACAATATCAGAACTGCATTGTGTATGGCCTGTGCAACAACAACTAGTGTCCTAAAATAAAAATAGCTTAAGTATTTTTAGTCCTCAACATGATACACACCGTATGGCTGCAAGAATAACTATTCTAAATTCAACTAGATTTGGTGGTGTCCCAAGATACTGTAAGATCATCCTCATTGTGGTAGATGAACACGACGTGGTATCAAGGCAATATGAGAAAACATCAGTTTAAGCTTCAGGATTTACTGTATATAAAAACACTTGCTTCACTAACTAGGAAGTGATATTGTGGCAGTCATCACATATCCAAACTTTAAGACCCTTAATACCATAAACCCAGTAATGACATACATATATACGAGGGACCAGTTTTGCAAGTGTACTGAATTTCAAGATCATGGGTTATTGTACAGATGACTAGTCATAAAAATACAGTCTTAAACAACACCAGACATATTTTGTTAGCCTTGTGACAATGTTCCGATGAATTTGTACCAACTCAAACAAAGAGCTCTTTTGTCGCAACATCGGTTTTTTTCTGTCAATAGACAGGCTGCAGGCTGGCTTCTCTTTTAAGCAATGGTGGTTAACAGAAATGGTGTAACTGGTTGTTTATCATTGTGCTACTAACAAAAACATACAAGTAGCAAAATACATTAATCATTATATATCTTTACTGCTTGCACATCAGCAGTGATGAAGCTTGCCACAGTTCGTTGCTGCTGCTGCAAATATTTCTGGCGTCACCACGAAAGTTTGTGTTGTGGCAGCTGGAACCAACTTGCTGCATCAGGTGGTCATCTGCCGATGACATGTTATGCCAGTTTAGATGAAGTATGTGAATCCAAACGCCATAATAACATGAACAGATATATCTAGAAACTACTCAGAGTTGCTGAGTACGCTGAGCTGCTTCTTTTGCACAGCTGGAGTTAGTTCCTCTCAAACTATAGGCCATCTGAAGTGCTTAAATGCGGTCCGAATGTTTTATTCTTCCTTGCCATTCTGTCCTTAGAAACGTTAACATGGATGTCTTTTAACGTGAAATGGTTGTTTGTTCTGGTTGTGGAAATCTAAACGATGTCCATTACCCAGAGACTTGCTTTCCAGAACTGCATTAAATTCTGAACGGAAATCTGGGAAGTTCCATAGTTTCAGCTATGTTGTAGAAGGTTACCACATGTGTCGCCCAATTGGTCTTCTTGTGAACTCTGTCATTTTCTACACCTCCACCTTGGATGCTGTCTGTTGTGTACGAGATCAATCCGCTTGCAGAAATCGCAGAATTTCTGAAGTCTGCTCTCATCTAGCTCTCTGATGAATTTCTTCAGATGATTTCCCTCACTTCCTTCTGGTCTCGTATGTCCACACAGTACAAATGTGACCTTTTACGACCTTTTGCGTGGTTTTGGTTTGAAGGTCAGAGAACACTTTGTCAGTGGCCTCTGCGGACAGAGGGAGAGACTTAGGATGACGGGTGAATCTCCCTCCACAAGTCAATAACGACATAGGCTTTTGGATAAGTTCTTTTGTCGCTATTTCATAAAGTATCTTAAAAGCTCAAGATTATACGCAATTGATCTGTTTGTTCTATTCAAATCCATAGCGCTGAGAACTTCCACAATATCAATCAAGTCAACTACGGAAAATCAGTCTCGCTTCCTCAAAACCTCTCTTCCTGGTGTTGCTCACAAACTGGCAGGATAATGTTCTTTTTTAAGATCACTGTAAACACATTGTTGAAAGCACCTGTTCAAGGAAGGTGAGTGCAAGTGTTGTTGGCAAATATGGCAGTCCTTGGTAAGCCTTCACAGGATTCTGCCCACATGCCTTCCATGTTTCATGCAGGAAAATCATGGCGTATTAGGGCACTCTTAACTGTTGCACACTTCCACAAGCCACAACGGTGAGCATCGGATTCGGTCAGAATTCATGCCAGAATCAGCTGAAAACATCTGGCAAGTACCCTCAGGTTATCCACTGCCTGCTTCTCTGTGTTGTCTGGAAGAATGCCGCTTCACTTTCAGTGTTTTGTTTCAAAATCTCTGCATCAGAGAAAGCTGTTATCTGTCATGTAAAGTGTAGCATGATGTATGGCGATTGTTTTATTACTTTCCTCTGGATTACCATTGGACTGGCATGGCATGATATGTCAACTACCCCCCAAAGATCAACGTGTCCGCTGTTCGTTCTTCAACAACCTCATAAAGGGAACCAATCGGCTGTTTTATTTCAGAAACAACAGACATTTCCAAAGCAGAACCTGGACTCCATCAACACTCAACCAATTTTGTGCAGTCTTCAGGTCTCCTTTCCACTTGCTATCTTCTGCTGAATGGTTTTCAAAAACCACTGTTACTGCGACAAGGATCACTCTGATGGCTCACGCGCATCATCTGCAAGTTCTTTTTGGCTTTGTTTCAATGTAAAAGCGTAACATGTTCAGCCTCACGGTTTCATACATATTGGCCACTGGACGGCAAGTTCATTAGTAAGAGTTTCTGTTTTAAAGTCCCACACTTTCAAACTCAAAATCTGAATTCAGATCCTTTCGGAGATATTCCATCCGGAAAGTAAAGTTTCTTTCCAGGCTTGAAGGCATTTCTTCTAATCCAGCATCATTTTCCAGTTGACTTTCTGCACTGGTTGCCGACCTCCCTGCTTTACCCTCCACTGTTTGGCTTTGTTTTCTGTGCACTGTGAATCATCCTATCTCTACATGTTAGAGTTGTTTTTGAGTTTTCTTCTTCTTTGTCCTAGTTGTCCAAGTTGTTCTTTTAATCTGCATGTTGTTGTGTCTTCATTTGTTGCTTTCCTTCTTACTTTCAATTTTTTCACGCAACATTTTTTCTATAAGCCCATGTTACCCGCTGTTGGAGGGACTTTTACTTTTGCAAAAATTGAATAGGCAAAGCGGTCCTCCGCTATGAGGGAATGTATTTGCCAAGTTGCATCATCCATCATTGATATTAACTTGGCTGTCAAGCTACACATGAGGAGAAAGAAAAAAAAAGACAATTAGTTTCTCCAAAATGCACATTTCAATAATATGTCATGGTAAAGGCCGTTAAGTCCGTGGGAAAATAAGTGATCTATATGTGCATAAAGCTTTGCATGCAGATGTCAGTAACAATAATGGAACACAATTATAATTTTTTAATTTTCCCTTGACTCTTTATAACTCTTCACTAACTGGATCACCCTCTTCTGGCTAGAAAACTTAAAAGCTAGGGAGTGATAACCTCATCAATTAAACTATCCCCAGACTCACTTATGAGGTATCTCAATACTGCAATCAACCTGACTATTATTTATTTGAATTCAGTCCCCCCCCTAAGACACTGTCATAGTAATAGCCATTGTAAACTCATGGTGACCTGCCAACCCGATCCCCAATGGGGGTGAATACTGTAGCTAATCATTTTAAAGACAACTTACTAGTATCCAACACTCACTGTTCTGTTTTTTGGATCAAAACCACTGACAATCTCGTTTACTTTTTAGGAGGAACTGCCTTTGTAATTATTTAGATTACCACAATTAACGTATTTTTATGTATGTTTGTTCCAATTATATTGGATTTCTGTCCAATTGGTTCTAATTGAGTAGGTCCCGCTGCGATCTCCTCAAATAACTCGTTCTATAACCATTTTCCGTCCATATGGTTGAGCAAATGTAGTGACCTGGAGTGGCTATATAACTGCATAAGACTAAATCGCAATCTCCCACTGTACATAGTTTACATGAGTCCACGTGCCGCTTGCATCGCAAACGCTAGTCAAAATAAACGCTGGTTATTTACTGATTTTTAGCAAGAGTCCTGCAGACATTGTTGCTCTTAGGCCTTGTGCCCAACCTGCTCCCTGTAGCCTGCTAACCTGTAGTCTGCTCAACATGCACCCGTCACCTTATTTAACATGTACCCCATTCATAAGATATGCAACACAGTACGCTTTTGCAGTTATTCTAGCTACACAGGGTTGGGCGATACTGTTTGAATTTTTTTGGCGCGTGTTATTCGTTGACATCGTCATACCAAATATTAGCAAACATGTGCACTCCAGGCACCAAACAACACATATTACAGTTTTCACTCCCTTTTGGCTTTCCATTACGATGTTGTCTGGAACCCCTCGAACCCGCAAGAAGCGCTAAGTAGCCTTTTACACCAGTAGGCTTAAGGCTACTGGCTAATCTGGGGTGCGTGTGGTTTTCCTCCTACTGCATAAAGCAAATGCTCTCTCTCACGGAGGTTGGTCCTTGAGGTACCCGTAATTTTTGACATTTAAAGTCAGAATTCTGACTTTATCTCAATTCTGAGATTAAAGTCAAATTCTGACGTTAATCAGAATTCTGACTTATATCTCAGAAATTCTGAGAAAAAGTCCAGAATTCTGAGATTAAAGTCATAATTCTGACGTAAATCTCCGAATTCTGAGAAAAACGCTCCAGAATTCTGCAGAAAAAAGTACGAATTCTGAGAACAAAGTCAGAATTCTGTAGATTAAATCAGAATTCTGACTTTAATCTCAGATTCTGAGAAAAAAGTCATAATTCTGAGAAAAAAATGATAACAGTCATGAATTATGACATTGATCTCGAATCTCGAGACTTAAGTCCAGAATTCTGACTGTTACACACTC
>CAEFZP010003082.1:0-15708 GCA_903064625.1 Mallotus villosus
ACCCAGACCGAGGCTGTTAATAGGCCAGTGAGACACTCCAGAGACAGCGTGGGTGTTGAGTACAGTAGCATCACCAAACAGAATACAAATACAAAGAGGCTTGTGAAGCCCAGGGAGGGTATAACAGCATAGCACAGCACTGGTTTGTTGTTCTAGTGGGTTATTGCAAGCTAATGGCTTTGCTAATGACTTTAAACTGTTACGGAAATCCCTAGGATTTCTATCGTTGATCGACGCTTTTTTGTTTGTTTGTATTGTGGCCCATGTGTTGTAGGGGTATATGATCTATACAAACGTGTGTTACTTCAGATAAAGTCACATTCATACTTACTTGACTGGAAGCTGGAGTCAGAGTTCTTTAATTCCCCTACCAGGGGCTGCTACTGCTAGTGTGGCTTTTTTGGAAAAATATTTGTCAAGTAATTTATATTTGCTCTAGACTGCGGCGGGGGATTGTGAAATGGAATTATTGTTCTTGGCAGTTGGCAGAAAGATGGAAAACCCACCGTCGTTATTTGTTTTATAGGCAATTTAAACGTATTTTAATGAGAGATTTATTCATAACTTATATTTAGATATAATCCTTAAAGTACGAGTGGTGCATATCTGCTTTCCACAGCACACGCGTGCTCTCTGGTCGCTCGCCCGCACGCTTGTGACGACTCCGCTCTTTTGTCTCGGAGTGGTGGAAAATTGAATAAAACGTTGAGCTTATTGTCAAAGAGAGCTTCTCTTACAGACAAGTTTGCTAGTCTTAACTAAGTAGGCCTATGGTTGTAATTTGTTGCTTGGGCTTCTAAGATTTCCTCTGTGTTCTAGAAGCTTCAGAGTCCCAGGACCCAGAGCAAAGACTGTGGTTTAAGTGACACCACATACTGAATTCATCTTGAATCTCTGAATGTCTTTGAATGGGTTTTCTTCGTGTGAGAGAGAGAGTGTGTGTGCTTGGTGTGTTTCTGTCTCCTCCCATTGTTCATTCCTTCTCCTCCTCTTCCACCACCTCCTTGTGTCTTTGTCTTATGACACCCTAACTCCCGCCAATACCGTTGATACGTGGTGTTCCACAGTCACTCTGTGTTAGCATAACAGCGCTAAAGGGGGCTAGTTTCCCGCCTGTTCGCGCGCGGCGAAGATTACAACGCATCAGATCATACTGATAGAACTGGGTTGACAAAGACGACCTTAATTGCCTTCCGATGTGCTGAATCTCTCTCTTACTCGCCGTGGGCGTTGTTCCTTTCCCCACCTTTCTGCGTCCTGAGACGGGTACACGGTGACGCCAAAGCTTTGTGACGTCCTTGTGGGGATCTCCATGTGCTAGCCAGTCAAGCAGGACCGTTTGTTTTCAGGCCCTGGTATCCTTAGCCGCAAGTCACCCAAGTCAGGGCTGTGTACGGCTGCAGTAGTTTCCTGTTTTGGCTATGGTGGTGGTTGATCGTGGTGGTTGTTTTACGTCCTCTACACACTACCAGGATTGTAACATGAAGAGGTTCATGGCATATAGACACTGGTGTTTATTTGACCATGATTGACTACTATATATATATATGTTTTCAAGTTGCTTGGATCACTTTTAGATTCACTGTTTGCCCTTTGAAAACTGCAAGGTAGACAGACTTGAAGCTTTATACCGAAAGAAACACACAGACTGAAGAAATAATATCCCCAAATTGTCCTATTTGCAAACCAGTTCCCGTCGATGTTATCGAAGCCCAACCTTGATTTCCAGCGGAATGAAATCGAAATCATTTTGATTCTGGTTTGTCCCGTTGGCTTCTCGTTTGTTCTCCTTCTGTCCTTGAAGACGAACTCTAAGTAAGAAGACCCTGTGACACACATCTGAGAAGTTTCATCAAGGCTTAAGATGCTTTCTGAATCGGGCAATCACCAAATGCCAGACTATATACAGGAAGGTTTAAGTGTATGGCACCATATGCCAGTGATGGGCTGAACTCAGCCCTCAAAATAAGGATCCTGATTTAATCCTGAGTAATAAGCGTCCAGATTGATTTCAGAGGGTAGGCCTTAGCCCTGTCTGAGGAGTGACCCAAGACTCAGGAACTGCTTACAGGACGGTTATGTGGGGTGAGAGGGGGCCGGTGCAACTCGTCGTCGTACAACCGCTGCCTTCGTAAAAGTCTTCGCTGACTGGGTCTTGAAAGTAGAGCTGAGGGCATCAACGTGTGTGTGTGTGTGTGTGTGTGGGTTCATCGATGCAGCTCTGCGTTCCGTTAATATTTTGATAAGGAGCATGATGTTTTTGTTAATCGTCTGTTGAACAGAGTGGCTGATATCACATGTCTCGGCTGTCGAGCTCCCGTCATGAATGAAATAATTCAGTTGACTTTTTGTACAAAATGCTCATGCATACATTGAGTGGTTCAAAGCTAAACCGAAATACAGTTCGCCTTTTTCTTTCTCACTACCTCTCTCTGTCTACCTCTCGATCTCTCTACCTTTCTCTCTACCCTCTCTACCTCTTTCTCTTTACCCCTCTACCCCTCTATCTCTCTACCTCTTTCTCTCTACCTCTCTCTACCTCTCTCTCTTCTCTCTACCCCTCAATCTCTCTACCTCTCTCTGTCTACCTCTCTCTGTCTACCTCTCTCTCCCTCTGCTTACAGTCCGTCTCCGTCCTCGGCTCTGTCTGTACACCTGTGCATGCATGTCAAACAGTTTTCCCCTTTGTCCGCCTACAAACCTGAGATCCGGGGCCAGTGGGTTCAGACGGACCAGAGGCCAGGAATCGGACTCCCCGCCGCCCCAGACGGTGACCTTTCCCCCGGGGGGGAGCCCATCACCACGTGTTGGCGTCACTTAACACAAGCCCTGAATCTCCTCTTCAATGTGCTCTACTCATGTGTATCGAGTGAAAAGGAGAAGAAAGCACAAAGACGTCCTCGCGAAGACCAACGGGTCTCTCTCGGAGGAGGAAATAACAACCACACAGTCATTTCAAACCACAAACTCAAAGCTGCGAAAGCCAGACAGTCCGAGTAGCAGACTCTCTTTCCTACCAATTGACTAATATGCAAATGTTCCAGCAAGAACAGAGTCATACGTGGAGTCATACTTATAGAGTCGTCTCTGTTATTTAGTCAGAAAACTTTTAGTTTGCATCCTAAACTGACTATGTAGAACATCATAGGTAATACATGTCTTTACATGCTTATAGTAAATATAAATATTGCGTCAGTGTAGTCCTCTGTCCTCGGCCTGTGACCTATGACCTGTGACCCCCGTGACCCCCTCTCCATGGTGCAGCAAGTTATGACAACTTTCTCCCCGGTCGACAGCTGCTGTTTACGACCTCCTAATCGCCGGCAGCTGAGAGACCAGCACACGACCGATGAATAAAGTGACGTCACACACAGACCCCCCGTCACCACCTAACACGCTGGCCTCATAAGCTTTTTTTTTACATACATTTGCTGGTAGGACCAACAATAGTTATTTTTAATTAGATATTTACATTAAGTTTTAGTCATTTAGCAAACACCCTTATCCAGAGCGACTTACAGTAAGTACAGTGACGTTCCCCCGAGGCAAGTAGGGTGAAGTGCCTCGCCCAAAGATACAATGTCATTTTGCACAGCCAGGAATCGAACCGGCAACCTTCTGATTACTAGCCCGATTCCCTAACCGCTCAGCCTTGAAACGTAGTCATCTTTTACTGGGATTAGAGTCTGTGTGGGATGGTTAGTCTATCACGAGATGTTAGCCGTTAAAAATAAATGAAATAAGACGACAAACAAAACAACAAAAAAGACACCCAGTGTAGAAGCTGGAGCTGGGCAATAAATAGGTTTTACAGTCCCACTAACTCAGGCCTGTAAACTTTTACTTTGTTATTGGCGTTATTATTCCATTAGAAGTTGCGGGGGGAAATGGGAAGTGTGGACTCTCACTGTGGACTGAGTCAGCGTAATTGTTATTGGAAAGACTTCTTGAAACCGTTGTCATTATAACTTTATTTGTACCCGGCGGGACCAGTGAGCAGCATTATTGCTCTGTAAACCGTCTGAGAAGTCTCTTTACTGCCTTTTCCTCTCACCAGAAGGGGAGACAGATCTGTTAAATGATACTTTTTAGAACCTCCCTGAAGTAAGTGCACACTCATTTCAGCTGACAGAAGGGTGGTGGAACTAGATAACAGGTGTACACTGGAAACCGGTCTTATGATTCCTGGTGTATTGTGTGTTTGTCTCTGTGTGTGTGTGTGTGTTTTGTCGTGGAGTCGAGTCTGGCACTTTGACTATGTATCTTTGAATCAATGTCGTGGCTGACTGAAAGGTAACAAAAGGCCTCGGTTGGCCAAACATGGCTGCCTTTCAACCCAGTATTCTAAGGCATCCAGTGGGACATGACAAGAGACATGATTTCATTGATTACCTTCACACATTGTGTTCTGGCTTTGAGACTCTAGAATCACTTTCATGCTTTACTTTCAAGTCACCTTCTCTCATTCGTCTAGCTATGCCATTTCAGTGTTTTCAAATGTATTTTCATACGCCTACACAAAAGTTGTGTGCTGTCCTGTCCCACCAGTATGCTGATTTTCGTGGAAAGTAAACCTTGTGTGTATGGAATGTGTACAGACCCCTTTGACCCATCCCCGCGTTTGTGGTTGTCTACCTCGCCCCACCTGCCACACGTGCGTCCCTGTTTTAGCTCACCCCGTCACACATCGGCTCAGCTCACATCTGTTCCGCATGCCAGTTCTGTTATGATAGCCACTGTTGAATAACACGAGCTAGCTGGCTTGCAGCAGCGCTAATGTTTTTAGCCCTCGTAGACAACACAAAGCTTAAGGGTCTGGCTGACCACTCGGGCTTCAGAGCAAGCCGTTGGAATGTCCGCCGCCAGTTACTTTCATCCTCACCGTCTCCGGGTCTCGCTCGGCTCTCGCGTACGCCTTCTTACGCACGGTCATCCAATAACGTTGTGCGCAGAGTTCCGTTGTTAAAGAAAGGAAAAGCACTCATTGTCTGTTTCCTCCGAGAGGATGTGCGGTGACACCAAATGTGCGTCATGCACAAACAAACAGGTAGATTTCATTTGTGAGAAGTCCTTTTTGAAGTGATTTTGAGACACGGTCCCGGGTTGGTCGAAGGCCCTGGGAAGATCGCAGGCAGGATGACACGGGGGCCAGAGTGATTCTTTGTCGGGGACTTGAGTCATTTGAAACGAGAGAGAAGATAGTTTTATGTGATTTGAATGTGAAAGGCAGCTGTCTAGCTTGGCAGTGGCCAACCTTGGTTGTTCCATCCACCCACCCACGCACACAGACACACACACACACACACACGTACTTATGCTGCCAAACTGTGATTAGAATTTGAACCCATCTCCAATTACTCACACACACACACACTAGCCAACCATGCCCCTCTGCCTCAAACCCCACCCACCCTCACTAACACACACACACACACACATATTGTGGTGCCCCTCTTAGATGTCCACCACAGGGAGAGGCCGAATGACTCTCAGTACAGCTGATGTGTCTGTCTCCCCTCAGTAAATTACTCAGTACAGCAGTCTGAGAAAAAGGCCTATAAATAGACAGTGTGTTGTGTGTGTGTGTGTGTGTGTGTGTGTGTGCTTCCTACCGTCTACATAGCTGTCGTGCTCTCCTCATGCTTCCTCTCGTCCTTCAGTGGAACAGGGGAGGCCCGGGAACACAGGGGCAGCATGTGACCCAGTTGTCTTGTTGCCGTGTCGATGGACCAACACGAGCGCTCCAGATTTCCATAAACAAATAGCAATAAACACGACCAAACCATTTGAGCGTGTTCCGCTTGTAGACTTCCAGTGTGGCACCTCAGGTGGGATACGTACACACCTTTCACTCACACACCCACACACTCCGACAGACACCCGCCTCACACAAACCAGCATTCAAACAAACACACACACACACAAATCACACTGTCACCCACAGTAGCCTTAGCCTCAGTGCCAGCCATGGGAGTGGAGCGGGTACGCTGTGCTGCTGCATGATCACTGACGACCCAGAGGGCCTCAGCACACTGCTCCACTGGGCCAGGGTCTGCTCTCAGCACAGCTACTCATCCTCTCCTCATCCACAGCATTCATTAGCGGGCTAATTACACAGAGGAGGGGAAATGGGATGCCAGCGGCGAGGGAGGGAGGGAGGGAGAGAGGGAGGGATGAGGGAGGGAGGGAGAGAGGGAATGAGGGAGAGCGGGAATGAGGAAGGGAAAGGGAGGGAATGAGGAAGGGAGAGGGAGGGAGGGAGATATGTAGAGAATGGGGGGGGGCGAAGAAAGAGGAGAGGGAGAGAACAGAATGACAGAGGAAGCAAAGGAGAGAGAAAGCGGTGAGGAGAGAGGGGTTGTTGCACGTCAGAATGGCAGCGCTCAAAAATAGCCCTGACCTCCCTCATCATCTGCCACCGGCGTCCCCGACCATGTGACCCCAGCGCGCGCCCGGGGGACCAAACAGCCAGCAGCTGCAGGGTGTAGGAGTGGGCTTGATATGGGGGGGGGGCATCCTCACCCCCACCCACTACTGTGCCCCTTGCCCTCCCCAACCCCAAGGGTCTTAGCCCTCCTGACGCCCCCTCCCCCACCATAATCACCACCCCTAACCACTGTTATTGCTCCATGTCCCTCCTCCTTCTTCTCTGTGCTCACTGCTGTGCCTGTTGGCCATTGCTGACCCAACCCCCCCCCACCCACACACACACACACACACAGTTGGTCTCCTCTTCGTACTGGTCAGCAGACCCAGACTCCTCTTTCTCTCCACTGTCTCTCTCTCTCTCTTTCTCTCCCTGTCGCTCGCTCTCACGCCCTCCCTGTCCCTAACTGACGGATCCTGTCGCGCAGCTTTGCAGGGATAAGACAAGAGAACCCTGAGGCATCAGAAAAGACCTCCTCTGACAAGGTCTTGCACTGTACACATTAGGCTACTGTACGTGCGACCGCGGTCCTTCCGCGGCTGTTGCGTCACACCGAGTTGTCCAGCGCTGAAACAACGAGTCGGGGACGTCGGCTAATGATGTCACAATGTCACCTCATCTCACCAATAAAAGAACCTCTTTGGGGAATCCCAGTAAAACAATGCAGACTTTCAGTTTTTTAGACGGCACTTTTTTTGGCCGCTATGCTAAAGCTTCATGTATTGTTTCCTTTATTTTGAGTGTTGCAGCAAAGAGGAAATTGACAAGCTAGTTTTCAGTCCTGCTGCGAGAACACCGAGTACATGTCTCGAACGAGTCCTAAACAATTCCCTCGGACTCGCTGCGTTGCATACTGGTGTCAATGTTAACGGCGCTGCAGGGTAGATGTTGTGGGAAGATAAGACGTTGTTCACTGAACCTTCAACAGTGTTTCCAAATTGGCGCAGGCCTATTTTTTTCTCATCCTTACACGACAGCACCGCACCTGAGAACCATGTGACTCAGGTGAGTCATGTGAGTCATGTGAGTCATGTGACTCATGTGACTCAGGTGAGTCATGTGACTCAGGTGACTCAGGTGAGTCATGTGACTCAGGTGACGTGACCTGCTTACACAAGGACATGCTTGTAGGATGAATGTAGGATGAATGTAGGACGAGTGAAGGATGAGTGGAGCTGACGCCGTAGTGACACAGTCCTTAATTCTTTGTTTTCAAAGTCAAGGCTGGATGACAGACATGGTAGAGAGCTCAGATATCATGCCAATAACTCTTAAATCAATGAAGTAGAAGTTGTCAGCTTTTCAAAGGGACTAGTTGATCAGTGGCTTGTCGTTCCAGGCTATGGAACACACAAACGAGCCTTGCTACTTTATCTACTCCCGGTCAAAGAATACCATCAATTCTCTCGACATGATATAGCACACAGACACACATGCGCGCACACACACAGACAGAGAGGCACACACAGACACACACAAGGAAGAGGAGGGGGAGGAAAATGTCTCCAAAATGTGTTTCCATTTCTTAACGAGGTGTTGAGAGGTCTCTGGTTCCCTGTCATTGTGTTGCTAGCGTAGCGCAGCCTAAATTAGCTCAGTAAAAGGGACAGTCTAGAGCAGACAGACTCTATTAGCAGAGAGCACAAGCTCATTAAAACAGGAAGTACATACAAACAACACCACCTCCTTTATTTTCTAAAAAGCATTTATAGAATTCCGAACTAGGGGTAATTTCCATTTAAATCTCAAACTTCTTATTTTTTCTTGCCACGTAGGTTAAGTATACTAAGTGGTTAGCTTTCCTTAGTCTGTGTTTGTGTGTGTATTTGTGTACGTTTTGTGTGTGTGTGTGTCTTAGCCTGGCAGTCCCACGCTGTCAATACCAAAGGGACACCAGTCTCACACACACACACACACACACCCACACACACTGTCTGTCACCTATACACACGTCATGATACACTTCCCCTGACTGAGGTATACTGTGGAGAGAGTGATGTGATATCGAGAGAGGCTTATTGACACTGGTTCTGTGTTGGGTCTGTGGCCTTGTGAGGAAGCCAACAATAGGGGGTGCACAAGAGGCAGGCTAGTGGGGAGAGACAACGAGCGAGAACATGCAGAGACTCACACTCAAGCACGCTACCTCGCTTTCTGTCTCTTTCCCACAAACGCACCCACGCACACACCTCATGCAAATGATCCTCCCAACCCGAGATAAAAATCCACTCAGCAACAGAGCTGGCCAGATAGGGGAAACCCTCGACGCTCTCCTGCTCACCATTGTACCGTCTACAGAACCTCCGTTTCGCATCTCTCTTTTTACCTTCATTCCCTGAACGCACTCGCCTCTCCTCTATTATCCTGTAATTGTTGTCACACTATTGGAACCATACACACACACACACACACACACACACACCATCACCTCACCCCCCCTCCCTCGCCTCGCTGGTCTGATTGGGCGGTTATGTTAATGCAGATCTCTCCCACTCTCAAGCATGTGTGTGTGTGTGTGTTGGGGTAGATAGTGTGGGCCAACATCAAACAACATCATTGCTTCTCGGTATTCGCTGAAGCTTCATCCCAAACGAATTATGTCTGAGAGGATATGGAAAACATCCATTATGGAGAATCCATGTGAAGCCTCTTGCGCACGGAACAGTCTAGAAACATCCAGGAACACCCACGCCTCACCCTGAGTGTACAGTATCCCCATGGAGGAGGAGTTGCTATAGCCGTCTCCTTTACACACCGAAACTGCAGGACTGTTTCATGATTTACATAGATAGAGGGCTCGCGGCCATTGGATCTTTGACCATAGTCCATATATTTGAACATGGAGTCTAGAGATGGTGCCATATAGGAATATAGTCCATAGGAACTCAATAAATATCAATATGACTTAGTAGAGTAGACCATCGGTGTGGATACCAGACACCTGAGTGAAAGTGAGTCATACATGTTGTGTCACACGGCTGACGAGGTGGTTTGGACACAGTAGCCGAGAGGCACTGTCATAATGGTCTTCGATCAGCCCCGATGATTAGAAGACCCTCGCGGACAGCAACGCACCGCACATCACTTCAGTCATGAAAACCTTGTCAGGACAAAGGCAAATATTGTCTTTGGAAAGAACCGTCTAATGATGAAGTGTGACTGACACCTGCATTGTGCCAAATAGGCAAGGTGAGGAAAGAGAGAGAGAGTAATGGGGTTGTGGTTTAGTTCTGGGTTCACGGGGTCGAGTGGTTAGCATGATCTACGTAGCCACATAGCCACTGGCAACATTCCCAGAACAATCAATTATCTAAACAGCAGCTCCCTCAAATCGCCCTCGAGGTGTTTCTGACTAAACTCATCAGATTGTAAAGTGACACAACAACCGTTTGATTACCCGTGCAATTCCGGCGCGTTCCTCAATGCTCGCTTAATGAGTAGAAAATGAAGACGAGCAAAAACAACGATTCGCTCCCCCGTCGATCTCACAGGAGATTTAAACATACGATCGCCAAAGAGTGCCACTGTTAGATAAGCCGGCCTCTCTGTCTCTCTCTCTCTCTCTCGATGGTGCGAGCCGCCTCTCTCTCTGTCTCTCTCTCTCTCTCTCATCTCTCGATCGATGGTGCGTGAGCCGTCTCTCTCTCTCTCTTGATGGTGCGAGCCCCTCTCTCTCTCTCTCTCTCTCTCTCTCTCTCTCTCTCGATGGTGCGAGCCGTCTCTCTCTCTCTCTCTCTCTCTCTCCTCTCTCTCTCTCTCGATGGTGCGATCCTCTCTCTCTCTCTCGATGGTGCGAGCCGTCTCTCTGTCTCTCTCTCTCTCTCTCTCCTCGATGGTGCGAGCCGTCTCTCTCTCTCTCGATGGTGCGAGCCGTCTCTCTGTCTCTCTCTCTCTCTCTCGATGGTGCGAGCCGCCTCTCTGTCTCTCTCTCTCTCTCGATGGTGCGAGCCGTCTCTCTCTCTCTCGATGGTGCGAGCCATCTCGTCTCTCTCTCTCTCTCTCTCTCCTCTCTCTCTCTCTCTCTCTCTCTCTCTCTCGATGGTGCGAGCCGTCTCTCGGCAGCACAGCTGCGCCAGGCAGAACGTCCTGTGTTTTGTCAGCCGGGTTTGTACTCTGTTTGGTCTTGACCTGAGTGGAGGGATAAAGTATGTACCAACCAGGCTTCCTGTTGAATCTATTTGTGTTTGCAAGCATGTACAGACAGGAAACTCTGTCATCGTCAACCCCCGGTCCCCCCCTCCCGTCTCCCCCCCCGAAAAGAAAGAAATGTACTGTACATTTCTGTCATATAACACAGTATTGACCAAAACATTTAAGGGATTTTGTTATTCATGAATATGTGTGAATTTTCCATCTGCCAGATTGCTCTGTGCAGTATTATCTGTTACAGCTACTGTGTGTTATGTTTTCCAGATACTCAAAAATAGAATATATTTGGCTGTGGGTGTACCATTTCCTTTTAAAGCACGATCTGTTGTAGTTGAATGCAGACAGTAGTAACAGGGTCTCCATAAGAACTTAGTGTCGCAGTGGTGCCTTGTGGGTCCACTCTAATTGGATTGCAGTCCATAGGATAGTCTGAGGGAAAGAGAGGTAGTGGGAGCAGAAAGGAGGATGTAGAGAGAGAGAGAGGGGGTCTCAAAGGGGAACGGTGTACTGCCTGGAGAGAGAGGCGAGAGGGAGAGGCGAGAGGGAAAGGGACAGGGACAGGGAGAGGGAGAGGGAGAGGGACGAGGGAGAGGGAGAGGGAGAGAGGAAACGGAAAGGGAGAGGGAGAGGGAGAGGAGAGAGGGGAGGAGGGAGAGGGAGAGGGTACGAGGGAGAGGGAGAGGGAGAGGGAGAGGGAGAGGGAGAGGGAGAGGGAGAGGCGAGAGGGAGAGGGAGAGGGAGAGGCGATAGAGGGAGAGGGACGAGGAAGAGGGAGAGGGAGAGGTGAGAGGGAGAGAGGGAGGAGGGAGAGAGAGGGAGAGGGAGAGGGAGAGGGAGAGGAGAGGGAGAGGGATTATTAAGAGAAAGTCTGTTCGTAAGAGGGAGAAAAGAGGGGAGGGAGAGGCAGAGACATTAGAATATAGTGAAAGTGGTTGTAGGGAGAGGGGAGGGGGGGAGGAGGAGGAGGAGGGGGGAGGGCAGGAGTGAGGATGACCAAATCCTCCTTGAGACGCTCCCTCCACATCTGTGTCCGTCTCGCCACTCCAATCCCACACACACACACACCAAACACACACACACACGCTCTCTCTCCCTCTGCACAGTTAGCAAACACAAGCGCCACAGAGTAAAAGCCAGGAAAGTGGACTCTCCTGGACAATACCGAGACCCAATCACCCTACTGCAGAACCTCCCACACTGCTACCTGACCAATCACCCTACTGCAGAACCCACACACACTGCTCCCTAACCAATCACCCTGCTGCAGAACCTCACACACTGCTCCCTGACCAATCACCATGCAGCAGATCCTCCCACACTGTTCCCTGACCAATCACCCTACTGCAGAACCTCACACACTGCTCCCTAACCAATCACCCTACTGCAGAACCTCACACACTGCTCCCTGACCAATCACCCTACTGCAGAACCTCACACACTGCTCCCTAACCAATCACCCTGCTGCAGAACCTCACACACTGCTCCCTGACCAATCACCCTGCTGCAGAACCTCCCACACTGCTCCCTGACCAATCACCGCACTGCAGAAACTCACACACTGCTCCCTGTTCTGCTTAGCCACAGCACATTCTCCAGAATGACAACCGTGCTCATTCACAGGGCAGCTTTTACCACCCTACAGATATACTGTGGCTCTGCAGCATCGTAACACCGTCTAAGCTCTGGTGACTCAGTGGCTAAAGGCAGAGAAAGCACTCTTTACACCATTGTATGATAAATCCATATCTAGCCTACTGTAGATTTGATCAGGGGTTTGTGGCCCCCTAGTAAAAACATCCTATGAATGCTGTTTCAGGTATTATTCTCAGGGAGTTGACAGAGACGGGGGATTGGTTGTTGGCTCATCTGTGAATGGCTGGTTATGATGGACAGTGTACTGGCCTATGGATCATCTTGGATCAGAAAGTGAACTGCAAGGTGGGCCGTTTGTTGGGGGGCTAAGAGTGCTGAGGAAGAGTAAATGATTACATTGTTTTAACTTCTAAAACTCTGTTTTTTAAACTAAATCACAATTAGGTTATACAATTACAGATTTAGTTTTCCTTAAAACGTACTATTGTTTGTAATAAAGCGTCAAGATCATTAAATGCTTGATAGGCCTACATCTGAGGTGTGAACTAGTCTTGGCAGATGTTCATGAATTATGAATACCAGTAGATAAATCATCCCCTTTTACAGCGTCATCTCACAGGAATGACGGGCGGGAGGCTAACAGATGGTTTGCGTGAACGTGCAAGGGTTTTTATATGTGTTTTAATATAACGATTTTTAATTAAGGTGCCATTTTCCACGGACGGCTTCATTTGCCATGTCGTCGTTCCATTCATTACAAACAGCAGATGTCTGAAACAAAGTTCTAAGGCATTAAACATTCATCTGTTTGCACGTGTTCGATATTACAATAAAAGAGTACTTCGGTACTTAGAGTGACTTGTTTCCGCACAAAGTAATTGCTGTACTTTCTGCCCTGCTGTACGGGGGGCGAGGGGGGGACGGGGGGACGGGGGGGGCTTCACAGAAGAGATGGTGCACCTTGTCTGTTCCAGACGGCTTCTTTATTAAGTTGAGACAAAGCAGAGAGCGTTTCGCCGTCCACTCCGACTTGATTAAACCCCCCGATCCATCTGTCTGAGGCTAACGCAGTGCACCATCTAAACAAGATGACTCTCGACTGGGAATTCAATTACACTCGAGACAAAAGCCCCCGTCTTCAAAAACAACTACCCGTCTTCACCCGGGCTTTGCACAGTATATTTCATGCTTGTATCTGGTCACTGACACTCCAATTCCATCCAAGGCACGTGGATACCCGGGTGCTTTGATGGTACGAGAAGCCGGGGTGCGCGGACATGGATAAGAGGCTTATAGGACTCTCTTCTTCTGTCTTTCTCTCTCGCTCTCTCGCTCTCTGTTCTTCGATCTACGATCAGCCTCCAGGATCCACTGCGAGAGGCGGCTTATTTGTTATTTGCGCTTAGTCGTACGGCTCCCGGGGCCCCCTGGATGAATACGCAGTGAAGCGACATTCTGAGAATAAAGTTGTGACGCATTTACGCGCAAACTGTCGGATGCGGTTTTGAAGTGGCTGATACGTCGCACCGTGCCACGTTTAACAGTCGGCACATTACTTGGGCGCGCAACATATCCTCCAACAGCTGCTATCTCGCTGACAGGAAGTGACAGTACTTTATTACGGCTTTCCCTCTCACTCCAACATGCTTTTACTGCTCATCACCCTCCAAAACCTCACGGCTAGTAACAGCACACAGAGTTTGAGTGGATGTAGGCCTGTGTGTTTGTCCACAACGCAGTGCCCGCCAGGGTCAGCTCCCTTCTTGGGTTCCGAGCCGTTCATCATCGTGCATTAGCTCCCTCTCCGCTTTTCTCTCACTGTTTTCCTCACTTTTGTGGTTTCTTGAGCGAGCGCGCGTTCGAGGGCGCCGCACACGACGGCACCCTATCTACGAAGCTCAGAGCTCGCGCGACGAAAGATAGAAAAAGAGAGAGAGGAGAGAGAGAGCAGAGACAAGAGCGCGACCCGATCTCGCTCTGAGCGCTCTACACACTGAGCTCTCTCTACCGTATCCCTCTCTCTATCTCTCTCTCCACACACTCTCTCTCTCTCTCTCTCTTCTATCTCTCTCTCGTCTCCTCTAAAGGAGTTGTACCTGGTCTGAGCCGTCCTCTCGGCCGCGCTCCCAAACGAGGATGGAACAGCTTCATATCGCTTCTCTCTGTTTCCCATCGTGGCGAGGCTCACTGACTTCTTGGTTGTCCACTCCCCCACAACCCACACCACTCCTCACCTGTCCACTCCCCCACACACACACCACACACTCCTCACTGTCCACTCCCCCACACACACCACACACTGCCTCACCTGTCCACTCCCCCAACACAACACACCACACACTCCTCACCTGTCCACTCCCCCACACACACCACACACTCCTCACCTGTCCACTCACACACACCACCACACTCCTCACCGGTCCACTCACCACCACACACCACATACTCCTCACCTGTCCACTCCCCCCCACACACCACACACACCCTCACCTGTCCACTCCCCCACACACACCACACACTCCTCACCTGTCCACTCCCCCACACACACCACACACTCCACACTGTCGACTCCCCCACACTCACCAAACACTCCACACCTGTCCACTCTCCACACACACACACAACACACTCCACACCTAATGATTGCTTTCCCTCTCATGTCATTCCATTTCTTTGAAGAGCTGACTTTGACATGAAGTAGGCGACTCCTGGATACATTCTGCATTCAGAATGATTTTTGTTCGATGTGTTTGTCCTTTGTTTGAGAAGGCTCGGTTCTGTGCGTGTGCGGGTGTGCCTGTGTTTGTGTGACCCGTGTGTGACGCAGTGTGTCTGCAGACGCACCAAACCTCCTCTCACAAGAGCACGACACACGCACACACACGCACACACACACAGACGGACAGAGCCATAGTTTCACAACAACAACAAATAGTTTGAATGTTCTGTGTGGTGTGAGACACTGCAGGGCTAGGGTATTGCTCGTACCTCACGCCACAGGATACCGGTATCTCTTGTGCGTGTGTGTGTGTGTGGTGTGTGTGCAGTCGTTCAGTCATCCTCATTAAACTGTGAGCCTCAGGTGTGATGCCTCTGGAGAAGACGGCGATGATGTCGTGACACATTTCCATTCATCGCACGCGTCGGCTCAACCATCTCCTCATGTCCTCCAGGAAGAGGAGGTGATGCATGCCTTCATGTCCACCTTCCCCAGTCCCCCCTAAACCCCTCGAGGGACCGGTGTCATGGATATCACCGTGAGTCACTCACCTCTGCCGTGTGAGCCACAGTCTGTCTATGACCTCATCTATGAGATGAGAGGATCGATGCAGGGTGGATGTGAAGTCAGATTGCATGCAGTGATGACGATTGACGAGACCGAAGGTGTTCCCTGTTATTTATTTTTGTTCTTGTACTTCTTTTGGTTTCAGTGCTCTTTATTTGGAGGGAAACTTCTTGCCAGAAGCTGTCCATTCAGATCAGTGGTTACTAAGGCACTGTGGAGCGCAGTAGAAAGAAACTGTCCACTCAGAGCGTCT